>JANHZU010003249.1:102878-125648 GCA_032468055.1 Acrochordus granulatus
AGAGAAAATTACATCTAGTACTCCAACAATCAGTACTGGAGCTCCTCAGTTTTCCCTGACATCCATGACTGCAGCTCTAGAGACCTCTCTGTCAAAATTGTGATGTTTGTGGATGGCACAACAATAATTGGACTTACTAGAGAGGGTGATGAGCCTGTGTACAGATGTGAGATTGAATAGCTGGTCCTGCAATGCAGTTGAAATAATTTAGAATTGAATACACCTAAAACTGGAGATTATAGTAGATTTTAGGAAGAGTACTCCTACTTCACCTCCTCTTACCGTACTCAGCAACACTGTATCAGCAGTACAGTCCTTCAAGTTTCTGGACTCTATAATCTCCCAAGACTTGAAATGGGTAGATAATATTAGTATCATCTTTAAAAGACACGTCAGAGGATGTACTTCCTCTGTCAGCTCAAGAAATTCAACCCATCACAAGGTTTGCTGATATAGTTTTACAGAGGAATTATTGAGTCTGTCCTTTGTACATCTATAACCATCTGGTTTGATGAGCTACCATGCAGGACAGGTTTAGACTCCAAAGAACAAGCAAGACTGCAGAAAGAATAATTGCAGCTAGCCTGCCCTCCAAAGAGGACCTATACTGTATCTCAAAATGGTCAAGAAAAGGGCGGAGAAGATATCTGCAGATCCCACTCATCCCTGTCATAACTTGTTTGAACCTCTTTCCTCTGGACAATGCTACAGAATAATGCATACCAAACAACCAGACACAAGAACAAGTTTTTTCCCATGTGCCATCATTCAGCTGAATACTTGACTCATTCTATATGAAATTAACCCAGAAGTTCTGTCTAATAAGTTTACATACTTATCAATATCTAAGGTTTCTAATTCTACACTTGATAATATTTTCTTTCTACTGGCTGCATACTTGGGATATAAACTTTAGCTTCATTATTGCTATGTTATTCTATTTACTCTTGTTTTGCAAGTATACTGAGAGCTGCTGTGTACCGGAGCCAAACTCCCTGCATGTCTAAACATGCTTGGCCAATAAAGTATCTGAATCTGATTTAAAGTTCCTTCTTTGGAAGGCTCTCATTGATAGATGCCACAGCTCCATCAGCAGAGCAGTGTCAGAAAATATTTCTGTCTGTCTCTCATTCAATTGCCCTGTACTTCTCACATATTCTTTTTTTTATGAAGAAAGTAGTGTGAACATGTACACACTCATCTCAAATCTATTGATGACCAAACCAAGGAAGATGCCATGTTCACAATTAACACACACAGGTTTGTTGTGTTTTTTTTTTGAAAACTGAAGCTACTATAGATCAACACACATTAGGAGGGCACTCAAAGCTGCTGTTTGCTTGGGTAGGGAGGAGCCCTTGGTGACACCTCAGGAAGCTTCTCTTTCACAAAAGGATTTAATAAGAAGCAAGAATGAAGCAGAGGGCCATATCCTTCCTGCCAAGATTGTGAACCATGCTGGAGGTCCAGCAACTGCTCTTTGCCCTTCCAAAATTATACATAAGATTATTGGTGACATGAAAGATGGACTCCCTGCTGTGCAGGCAAGGTACTTAGTGGCAAAGAAACAGCATTTCCCGTTGTCAAATCTGCTCTGCCAGAGTGTGTGTTTGACACCAATTTTTCTACTACCTGTATATCAGCAGATAAAACCCAACCTTATATTTATCCTCAGTCTCATCCTCTTCATTCTTATCTTTGTAAGTCACCCAGATTCACTGTGAGTGAGTTGGGCAGCCATATAGATCTCCTTAATTAATAAATAAAATGAAGTAAACCTGAATCCTTTTAAGTATTTGAAGTCTCATTCTCTTTCTCTCTCTCAAATACACACACAAAGGCAAACCCTAACCCATTCAATGCTGCCACTGAATAGAACTTCATGCTACACAAAGAGAAAATATTAAATCTGTAGGAAGTAATTGCGTTAATTATACAGAGTTTATTGCATTTAATTTTACTGTGCTGTGCATAGAAATCAAATTCAATGCAAGTTTTTCAGCATGCCACTCAAAGAGGAAGCACAGCTGAAAAAGGTTCACGCCTGGCTCTCTTGCTTGCTGCTTTTAGCCTCTGGGGGTTGGATTTCATTCTGCTCACAACTTCAGGCCACCCTGAGATTACCAGTCAGGCAGAACTGAAATCTTCTGAAAACAAACAAATTCCATCCCTTGGTGAAAAATGATTGCAGTCATCAAGCATCAGACAGGCAGCAGCCCAAGTATGAAGAAACTCGGTGGCAGGCGCAGCTCTTTGAATCAACTGATGCCACTGAAAAACATTATTGCACCTTTATCTAAGTAATTGTGTCTATGTTTGTGTATAAATATACGTGTAAGAGAAAAAGAAGTGATTGGGGGTAAGTGTATACATGTGGATTTGGTATGAACACAAATTTGTGTGACTAAGCCATAGCTGCTTTAGGTGTGGCATGATACCTGACCCCAGCCATGGTCATGTGTATTCCATAGCTCATCATAATGCAATATTGTTTGAACAAGGCCATTTTGTTTATTAAACCATAGTTCAACAATCATGGCTTAATGTGATATGTAAACCAAATCCCATATGTCTTTGTGAAAGGCCAGTCTGGGGGAGATCATTTGTGACTGTTCAAAGTTACAGCAGACCTACCCAGGGCTACTTATGACCCAAGTACAAAGTTCCAACAAGTGCCCCCCCACAGTCACATGATTACATTTGGGCACTTGAAAACTGGCCCACATTTACAGTGTTTGCAGCATCCCAGATGGCTATGATTAACATTTTTTGCCGGAAATTGGCATTTACTTCTGGTTTCCAGCCAAAAACACTCTTTGAAGACAATGGTTTTGCTTAATGGTCACCACAAGAATGGTTGTAAAATTGGATGTAATTGTGTGGTGATCCGCTTAACAATCAGCACAACTTACAACCATAATTCTGGGCTCAGTTATAGTTGACTACCTGTATAGCGTCTAATCTGAAGTTAGAGATCCAGTTTAGTTGTTAAGAAATGGGGAGACCATGAGTTCTAGTCCTGTCTTAAGCAAAAAGCCAGCTGGGTAATTTAAGGCCAGTTATGCTCTCTCAGCCCTAGGAAGAAGGCAGTGGTTTCCCTAAAATTTCCATGGCTCCAATATGGAGCTGAAATGATCTTTCCTGATCTGCTTGCAATTTCTCAATTTCACCTGTAATCCTGGGATCCCAAGTTCTCTTGCATGGATGTACTAACCATGCAACTTCTACTTAGCTTAAAGTTCAGCTAGATGCTGCCACCTGCTGAATTAGCAGTACTTGTACTGTTTCCTATTGAATTTTGGCACCTATCAGTGTTTTTTTCAATGTTACTATCTGAAACAAGGATATTGCTGTAGTATATTAGGCTGTTGTAATTTCCAATTGATTAAGCATGGCTGCAGTCTATTTTTGCTGTTACCTTGGCTTACCTATATATGTTGTAATTTTTGTAGATCCACTGGTGTTAGTTCTTCTAGATATTTCAGTAAAGTAAGTGCAAAGAAAACCCTACTCCTGGCTGTAGGATCTGTAGTGGTCTAGGATCACTAGAAAGTATACAGTTATTACAGTTTTTCCAGCCTGTGTACAGTACATTGATTTTTTTCAGTCAGGATATGCATCATTTTCCAGTGTTTTCCTGATATGTTACTTGTAATTGAAGTAAATGACATTGCTCGTTATATGTCATGTGCCTTAAGTAATTTAATTTCCTTTCCTTGGTTGTGTTCACAGTTTCCTATCTTCATTCATCCTTTTGGAGGATTGTCTCATTTCATACATGTTGAACCCATGATGTTTTAAGCAATCTTCTGTAAATCCACACATTTCAGAGGCAAATTGTCCTGACTGTAATGCTTTCACGCTGTACAGAAAATGGGTAAGACATAATATACAATTCACAATGGAATTCCAATCTTAAGTCTTAACCATAAACTATTTAGCTTTTCTTTAAAAAGTTACCTTTATCTGTTCAGTGCAGCTCCTTAGTTTCATACTATGATCCCATCTATCATTTTAAAGATAGTCCAGGTATGTTTATTGTCACATTCTCTGCACTTGTTTTCTGGTTCAGAGATCTTATTTTTACTGGTAACCATTATTTTTAGTGTTTATCTGATTTATACTTAGCCTGCAAGATTTACTCCATGATACAGCTGTTTATAGTTGAGTAAAATGTATTAAACTTTGCCCAGGTGAACTAATATGATAGTTATTAAAAACACAATTGTGTTCATATTTCAGTAACTTCTTCTCTGTCTCAAGAGCCTAAGGTGCAGCTTATAACCTGTCCAGCAGCATATTCAGTTAAGCCTCGGATGGTTGAGTTTCCACATCACACTAAGACACAATTGAGCATGGCATTGTCATGTGATTCACGGATAACTCCAAGTCAAAAACCCTGGTTTACAACCCACAGTAGATGGGTTCCCATATTGTGTTAAGGCAAAATCAAACTTTATATCTTAGTGCAATATGAATGCAGACACTCATTCTGGTGAACTCCTTAGGCCTGTAGCTAAATACAGATTATGTGGTTTCAGTCTCAAGGCAGCTCAGTTCTTTCTCCCATTTTAATTAGCAGTCTGTGTGCATTTAAAGGCAGATGGTCACAAGTCATTTCATTTGGAGCACTTTTGCCTATTTTTGCCAATGATGTTTACACAGACCTTCTTTATTTACACTTTTATATATTGTGTGCAGATGAGTTATGCACAATATTCTGACTGTTTCACTAACTCAGTGCATTTTGAGATAGCCATCTAAAGACTGCTATTTCTAGCTTCTTTCAGAAGCCGATATAAAATTAATTATAGCTCAAGATAAGAAAATAGGTGAGGCTGTCATCAGATAGTAAGTTTAAATTCAAGCCGGAAAGAAAAGGAAATTAAATCTTGTTTAATTATCCTTAGTCATGAGCCCCTAAGCCAGCAGGGTTACATTTTTCACTTCTAGAAATGCGGAAATTTCTTCCTGTGTGTACATCAAGTCTATCTCACAAATGTGTTGCCCCAGGAACAAAACAAGAATTAGTCTTTTGACAAGGTCGCCTCTGAATGCTCCTTCTGTGACAATGTAGAGCAGGAATGGGCAACTTAACTATGGCCAGAGGCAGGTGTGTCCAAGGAGGGAGGGGTCAAGATGGCAGGTGAGATGTAATTCAATATAAGTGTCCTGTAGTGAGAGACTTGGAAGGACTATTACTACAGATATGAAAGACTGCATTTGAGAAATGTGTAACTTGTCAATTTAAAAAAGGCTATTTTTACTGCTAATCAAAAATGACACATTTATTTCCTTTTGGCATAAATGTCATAATATTTTAATTCTTATACTTTGTTATTAAATGAATATGTGATATATTTAGGTGAGTTATATCAATCTAATATGTTAAATCTTTAGCGGTCACGATAAATCTCATTATAATTGAGGGAAAAACTCTGTGTGCGTGTGTTTAAAAAGTTCCTTTTCTCACCCTCGAACATGCTTCAAGCCCCCTACCCCCCACTTTTGCTATTCCTAACTTTCTAATGACTAATGTTTTAACTATATGTGTACAGTTTCAAGCAAATAATCAAGTAACAATGGATGCTGACTAGGGACCTCTGGGAGTTGAAGTTTACACAACTTAAAGTTGCTGAGGCTGTGCAACATCGATCTACAGCATTTATTCTATTTCTAATGATGGCTAACCATATAATTCTATGCAAGTTTCCATAGAAATCAATTCCATAAATCAGTAGATCATACTTCCAGGAAAAGGAATTATATAGGATTAAAGCCCAAAGCTGTTTTTTTTCTTTCATATACTTGGCTTTCAAATGTGTTAACTTAATCAGAAAGCATTCAAATTTGGCTCAGCTTCATTGTCACATATGGGTGATTAACATTGCACAATCTGAATTTTGAGATGCTGATGGATAAGTTGTGGTTCAAAAAATGGTGAAAACAAAATCTACCCATAACCATTCTTCTTGTACTTCATCACAAAATTATCTATGTATGATAGACTGAACCTTTATACAAACTTTTTTTTTCTCTTGTACCGATGTTGAGAGCCCTTTAAAAGCATAAGACCTTGGATATATGCTCATCCTATCTTTTATAGTTCCTCCTTGCTAAAAACAGCACCATTCATTTTCAAGAAATAAGCAGCATTTTAAAGAAATGATGGTGGGAGTGAAGGGGAGGAATAAGGGAAATCCATTCTATGCACCAACCTTAAATCCCAATCAAGACCAGGCATATCCAGGAACAAAGAAACTGACTGGTTACTGTATTTCAAGGAAAATGAAATAGAATAACTTGGAACAGAGTGGCAGCCAAACGATCACAGAAAAAAGAGGCTACTTCCCACCTGAAGATTAAAAAAGTTATCTGCTTATCACCTACATAGTCAACATGTAGTTAAAATAAGACACATGAAAGTGGTATTATAAGGAACAGAAGAAATTCAGAGTTTACCAACATTAAAAAAAACTTTAGGAAAAAAATCTAAGTGATAGTGGAGTGAACAAACCCCAAAGAGATACTAAATATTACCCACACACCACTCAGCCCAGAATATCTTTGAGGGGAAAGATGGAATGAAAAATCAAGATGGTGAAAGGGCAAGCCATGTGCTGAATGGCATTTTTAGTTTTAATTTTAGAAATTAAATATTTTAATTTCCATTGCATACTTTTTAGTTGCAGGTCCCACTTGCCCATTTAATGCATGTTACTCATTATTTTACAGCAATTAACTACAGACTTCCAGTCTCAAAAATATGATTTAAAGTTTACAATATAGTAATTCTGACTAATTTGTTAGAAATCTCTTCTTAAAATCCCCAAGCATATTCATAGTTGGTACAGTATTGGAGATTCTACATGTTCCCATTCAGTGTAAATGAGTCACATTGCAAGAGGAAGAAAACAATGAACTTTGTGTTCTCCCACTGACATTTTTGCACTCTCTCTTGTTCATAAAGGCTTTTTTATATAATTGCATTCAGGCAATCCTTCCAGGGAGTGTGGTTATCCTCAGCTAATCTCACCTTGAGGAAAGGTAAGCCAAGTGATTTTATGTCAAAGCTCCATAATCCCTTCAGATGAGCTGGAGCATCTTAAATAACTTAATTCACAACTCATGTCATAACAGCCTAGCAATGTCAGTTCACTAAGCCCATTCATTGTAGAGGTGCCTTAGTGACTCAGTTCTCATCCTGAACTCAGAATATTACCTGGAAAGCCAACCAGTATGAATCAGCTCTGAAGGGTTTCTTACTATTATAGAGGTGTTACTCCCTTCTCTTGAAAGAAATGCAGCTTGAAAACGATGAGAGTTATTGAAACTAACCATGTACAAGAATGTGTTTTGTCAGAGAAATACAGCAGAGGATAAACAATCTGTCTGATGAATGCATCTAGAATTTTTCAATGGAGGGGGTAGTGGAGCGGGTGTCTTATTCACAACATGGGTGCCATGTGGCAGAAGGCAAACCAGTGAGGTGGTTCCCCACAACCCCCTCTGGATCCCTGGCATCTCTATATCACCCCAACTTACCTTCTGGGCTACAGATGTATTTCCAAATATATTTTTAGATTCTAGTCACATTTATATTTTTAAAAATATTTACAGGCTGTAAATGGGTAAAGAGAAAGGCATTCTTATGAATTAAGATGATGTTGTTATCACCAACAGGTTTACAGTCCTCTCCCACACTGCAGTATTTCTCAAACTTGGTAATTTTAAGACGGCTGGGGAATTCTGGGAGTTAAAACTGCCAAGTTTAAAAAACACTGCTCTACAGCAAACTTTTTCTTTTTTAGGGAAACTTATTATTTTAAATAGATTCTTTCCCAAAGACTAAGATAAGGCTGACCCAAGACATTTTGTCTTCCAAGGGGGAAGAAGAATGGCATTCCTTGAATAGCTAAGTTGTTTTTGGCAGCAAGTTCCTAAAAACTGTTCTCCATTCCTTGCAGTAAAAGTCTAATTGCCACAAATTAAATAACTAACACTTTGCTGCCCTTTTTTGCATGACACCCAAATCTGTTGCCTGAGGTGACTGATTCACTCTGTCTAAGGGCAGGGCCAGATTTGCTCCTACAGGTGCTTTCTTACCTTATCAGCAAGCTTCAGCAGTGGGAAAGAGAAGTGTCTTTCTTTGAGGCCGCCAGGTGGAACTACTGCTCTACTTTCCAATTCAGCAGAGCCTTCACATGTGACATGATGTTCATATGAACAACAGGGACTGTATCAGGAAAAAACGGTCTGCACTATTAAGTCTTAACAGTCTATTCAACTGAAAAGCCCCTTGCGGCATTATAAACCCACAAACCACTGTTGTTTGCAATTTCTGTCCTGATAATTATTTAAGCATTGATGCAAAAACACGGATAAATCATGAGCTCCAATTCTCTTCCGTCAGCAGCCAGCAGAATGC
This sequence comes from Acrochordus granulatus, assembly GCA_032468055.1. Classification (NCBI taxonomy): domain Eukaryota; kingdom Metazoa; phylum Chordata; class Lepidosauria; order Squamata; family Acrochordidae; genus Acrochordus; species Acrochordus granulatus. Next base: position 111,307 of record JANHZU010003249.1, read on the forward strand.
ACACACTCATAGTAAAATGCCCAAGAACTGGGGAAAGCTCCTGATGTTTTAGTTCCATTTAATTTACATTTAAAGCACCAGATCTTTTCTTAGAAATATGCAACTGCTCTCTCAAGCTGCTGTAGGTTCCCAGGAAAGTACATGATTGCTTTAAGGGGTTATGCTGGCTGGGAAATTTTGGGGGTTGAAGTCCACATATCTGAAAGTTGCTGAGGTTGAAAAAGACCAAACTTCCCAGTTTGGTGCCCTTCAGATGTATTGGACTGTAATGTTCAGAATATCCATCAAGGCCAGAAGAGCATGTAGATGCTCCAAGAGGGCCTTATTCAGACTTTCATGGGTGAGGGAAGCAAGTTAAGCTGCTTTCCCTTGTGCCAGTTCTTGGAAGTCTCTGTACAACAGTGGTAATATGTATTTATATGACAGTAGTAATTCCAAGAGCTTGTGGTACATCGTAATAGGGTCAGTCAAGACTTTTCTAAGACTTCTATTTTTCTCACCCTTTGAAATCCAATTTAAAATGCACCCAAGACTGAGACAGGCAATATTTGCTGATCTCTTCAGACATCATAATGCTATGAGTGTCATCAAATTTATTTTGCGGTGTTCCTCAGCTTTAGTGATTTTAAGATGTGTAGATTTCAAGTTGAAGTGTGAAGTTTAAGTCCACACATATTAATGTTGTCAAGGTTGAGAAACACTATTATACTATATTTCAATAATTGTATGTTCCCAGGGGATAATAGTTTGTTAATGTTTGTCCTTTCTAACCAATAGATGAATACAAGGAAATTTCAGACAATCAGTCAATGCTCACTTGCTATCATATCACACTAGCCAATAAATGAACACTTCATTCTGCCCTCTTAGTATCAGAGAAGAAAATATATTGCTAGTCTTCTTCCAACTTTACTCTTCATTTTTCTAATATTTGTATCTTTCTGAATGTTCCTTTCTTTTCAATAAAATCCCAATAGACATGGGGGAGATATATTGTTAAATTTGCTTTCTAAGATCCCATTGTTGGAGTACTGGCAATTTTGCATCTGAATTTCTTTTCTTATCCATGCAATACACCACAATGACAGGATTTCATTTCCTGTCATTTCATTTGGAGAGGGGACAAAGGAACATTTTTCTCCAGTGGGAGCACAGCCCAATTTTTCAAATACAAGATAGCAGTGCCTCGCCATTTCTGAAGTTGCATTTACTACCTTGCAGTGGCACTTCTTTATAAAACTACCACTTGTGGAGAAATATATCAAAATAGCTCATAATTGCAATTCTATGGTTGCAGGGAGCAAAGAGAGATTTATCTCCAGTATTGGGAATGCATCTTCATCCTTCGAATCATCTCCACTTCTTCCTTTTGCCACAAATTCCTTTGAGTTCACACTTGATTATATTTGTTCAACTGCAATAACAAAGTTTGGTACCAAGAACAGCACATTTACTGACACAGAAATTTTCAAAATACATGTAAAAGCTTATATTTCAGGATATTAAAAATATTTTAACAGCAAAAGGCAACAATCAGTGTCAGAAGACAACCACTGAAATGAAAGAAGTCCAACCACACTGGCCTAAGAACAGAGATTACAGTGAGTTTAGGGAGAAAATGGCAGGAAGTAAAGCAAGTTTGTTTAGTATGTATGTTGTGTTGGTGTATGTTTAAATGATAACATATTAGCTAGAAACTTTCACATTTATGAGACCTAGGAAAGTGGTGGAGGGAATTTTTGAACAGAAAAGGAGCTCAAAAAATTTAGTGGGGCTCCTCATTTTTTGTTTAGTGTGTGATAATTTCTCTCAGAAATAAACTAGATTTAAGTTACAAATCTGCAAACCTTATGTTTTATTAAGGATCCTTAATTAGGACTTTCTTTTGCATAAACCTGTGTTCAATTATGGCATAAGTGTCCTCAACTCATTTGTGGCTTGATCATATCAAGCAAGCACTGGCACACCAGCAGTGATACTCACCCCGAATCCAAAGGCAGTTCAGAGAGCTCAGGTCTTAGCTGGGGTTCTTAGGACTGTACTGCAAAATTTGGTTTTCATTTTTATTTAATTTATATGTGAATTAAAGTGATTTAAGTTGGAGTAATAGTGTGGTAATATATATTCCCCAAGCCTCTGCATACTGTTTTAATTTCAAGTTACAGAAATGTTAACAAAAAAAAATACATCAATGTTTAGGGTACCGGAGGCTAAGGGAACAAGAATGGAATAGGTATAAATTTCAGTCCTTCAAATGAAGTCATTTCAGTTGAAGGAAGCACCTACACTCTTTGAGGAAAGCTGGTTGTTGTGTCTGGCTGAACAACTTATCAGAGCCTAGAGGCAGAAAAGAAGGAAGAAAAGATAAACAAAAGCCAAAGGTGAATTTGTTGTGTTTTACAGGAAGGAGGATTTAATTCTTTTAATTGAAAGGGGGAAAAGGGAGGATTCCAGTTCTCCCTGATCCTCCAACTTGAAAACATTTTCAATCTTTCATTATACAGATTAAATCCTCCAGTTGATGTTGTATTAGGGCTTTCCCATAAAGGGTTATTGAAAAGGCACTATCTTGTGGATGTAAGCTGAATTCTCTCTTTTAAAAGCCAAGTTACTGACTTGATTGATAATGCAATCAAAAGGCTAGATCATTTTGGTCCTGGAGCAAAGGTTTTCACCTCTACTGTGCAGAATCAAACTGGACAAGCAGATGAAAATTATTTCAGCAATAGTGGTGGAGCAGTCTCTTATTGGGGGCAATAGAATAAATAAGCTGGATATTTCATGCTGGCAATAAACTAGTATGTCCATTCCAGTTGCTCTATATTTCTCATTTTATGAATTTGTCAAGTTTCATTTTCTCCTAAGTTCCCAATCTTTCAAATGTGAACTAATACATTTCTTCCCTATTTTACGCTATCCAGTTCTGATCCCCTCCTTGTTCATCTACACACACCCAGCATCTGATCCCTGAGGCCTCATACATAAGTATGAGGTAATAAAAGTAAGTATATTACATATTACACATAAGTAATAGCAATTTATGAATTATGCTAGGGTAATACCCCAAGCTTATTGAAAGGAAGTGAATATGTTTACTAGCAACATACCTTCCTGAGTGTAGGCATTGCTCCAGCAATTAGTACCAGATCTACTGTTTGCATCACAGATGATCTGGAGAGTCCAGGAGAACAGAACACTTTTCACAGCACCAGCTTGAGCAGATAACATGTCACAAGAAAGCTAAACAGAGCCTAGCCAGGTTGATGAGAGTACTCCAAATCTAAACTCTAAGCTTCAGGAGAAAATTTAGCTAAACTATATCAAATTTTAATCAGTTTTGGAGCCTTGTAATGAGTAGTCATTTGGCACAAGCTGCAAGTTATATACACACATGAAAAAAGATCTGGATATCCAACTATAATAATATAAAATATAGTTGCTGGAATGTAGTTTCTAACTGAGGTCAGTGTGGTATCTGGAACATAGATACAGATGCATAGATACAAAAACAAACATATAGTTACATTTGCGGTGGAAATTAAATTCTCCTAAAAAAAGCACAACTATTTACATGCATCTCCAAGAAAATCAGGACTTTTTCATGTACAGGGTCAAATAACTCAGCATTCCTACTTATCAGAAATGGAGACCCTTACCAAAAAAAAATTCTCTCACACTCTCTCTTTCACACACACACACAAACACACACATCAGATGAGAACAACTGAAAATGCAAAACTGGTTCCTTATATCTGCCTGCTGGAGTTCTTCCCAAATTGAAGCAGCATCACAGCGGTCCCGTTCCGGCTGTACTAGTATGAAGCTATAAGTGATACTCAGAACTATCTGTGCCTCAATAAACATGGTCCTAAGGCTTTGTGGGAACTGCTTTGGCAGTGCAAGGTGGATTAAATTATGTTGGAACAATTTAAGAAGGCAGTCCCTCAAACAGAGCCCAGAGATCCACTTCTATCTAATCTGGCATCCATTTTCAACGCAGTTACCATAAAAGCCTGGACATTTGTTTGACAGCACACTTCCACTTCACGTCTTGGCCCTGCAATTGGAAAATCCAAGGCTTCTGTTGTATCTTTTTTCTATTGATTTATCAAATTTATATAGCCACTTATGAATGGGACTCTCGAGTTATTGTACAAACCAGGCATCAGGAACAGCATTAACCTTCAGGAAAGGAACTTGTATGAAGAAGAGCCTTCATATTTAGCTACTTCGTTTAACATTTTTGGCCATGGCTTTTTGACAAAAATGGAAAAACTCGGGTTGTACAGAATCTCAGTAAATCTCAAATGGCTTTCTATGTTACACCATCCTGCTGGCTCTAAGTGCTTCTAGTTTTTCCCTTGTTAAGAAATTCAGGTGAAACACTTTACCTAAAATATAGTGTAACAAATATACTTTCTCCACATCTCTTGGTATCGGATGAAGAAGGATAAGAATTGCTGATGGAGTTAACCAATTTACCTGCTTAAAGCTAATATACATTTCATTATACATACTAATCTGTGCCTTCAAACACACTAGCATGTGGACTGGGTGATGGAGGATTTTATGGAGATCTGTATGCTCAGTTACAGAGAAGAAACAGATTTAGGCTGATTATATTCATCTGTATGCCTTGGGTCCATCAAGCATGTGCAAGCAGAGGATCTGTCTATCTTTTCCTCCCTGTTTTACATGGTGCCATATTAATCTACTGTATGAAAGCCAGCACCCAATGCTCATTACACACTGCAGAGATAGTTGAAGATAGGCATAGCTCGATTATTTCAATTATGCCTATTGCACAAAGAGAAAGGGTGTTGTTCTCCCTGCTCAGGAAAACATACATGACCAAGAGGAATGGTTAGACTCGCATTGAGTGAATAAACCTTTTTTCTATCTATCCACCAACAAGTTTCTGGAAGTAACCAACTGGTTAGAGAGGTCCACTTTTCAAGCCAAGGGTGGCCCTTGATCTTTAATGGGATGCAGAGGACTGCTCTCAAAAAGCGAGTAAGATTAAAACAAAGAAGTAAGGCCAGGACAATAGTAAATTTACAAATACAATTTGCACTATTGGGGAAGTCATTCTATACATGTGTGGGAAATATTCTGACACAGTAAAAATGAAAATTTAGCAGCAATTTTCAGAGAAGTTCCATGGGCCACCCCCAAGGATTGATAGGATTGTGTGTGGCTCTGGGTCTACAGACTGGGAATTTCATGCAATTGTGAGAAAGAGCTGAAGCATGAGGCATCAGTGGATAAGGCCAGAATCTAAGGAAGTATGTAACAGAGCATGTCAAAAAGCCAAACACCTTTTGCATCAATTTTCCCCCTTTCACTATATTCTTATGATGAATACATACCACTTTTGGAGGAAGGTGATTGCCACAGTTAAATTACAATTAAATTATTATTAATTGTGATGCATAAATAATTTAATAATTATAAATATAACATGATTTAATTATTATTAAATTCTTGATTGATATATATCAATTTGTCCTGCCAAAAGAAAAAAGGAGTCCTGTGAAAAGAAATATGTTATCAAATCAGTAGTCAAGGATCAGAACCAAAAAAAGCTTTACTTCAAATGCCCTCTGTAAGTAAAATTAAAATTGTCTTTCCCAAACCTGATGTCAGTGTACTATTTCATCACGTTATACTCATGGTATATTATTGCAAAGTATATCAAGGATCACAGTAACAGTTGATTTCAGACGGCGTGTCACCCACCTTAATTAGGCATTAAATTGTGGCTGCAAAGCTTGAGAATGATACCTATGATGTTTTAGTTTAATTATCATGATGTTTTTCTTTAAGAAATGCAAAAACAAAAAGAAAACTCCAGTATGTTAGGGGAACAAAATGGTAATCTCAAATGAGCAGCTTAAAAGGGATTTAGGAAGAGAACCAGATGTTTTATCCTTAGGTCATATTCATCCCATTTTTATAAAATCTGGACTAAACCAAATAACTAAAACCATAGAGATGGTTAGGACTTCTGCCTCCTATCAATGCAGAGAAGTCATAAAACCACGTTAAAAAGTCAAAAAGAGGTTAAAATAAAAAGATACAGATTTGTCTTTCAGTGTGTTGTTTGGAAATTTTTATTTTGGAGTGATGAGGGCAGGGGAGTATATATTGCAACTAATTATTTACAACAAAGGTGGTCTGGTCAAAAAGACTGGCTGAATTGTCATGCCAATGTTTTCAAACCATTCCAAAAATGGTATTTCTGTAATTCTCTCTTTGGGATATTGCAAGTAATAAGTAAATGCTGTCTATGAATATATTTAATGGCAATGCTACGTCAGAACAAGTGTACTATTACAGCTTGAACCATCATCATCACCACTACGTGCGACTGCAGAGCTAGATTAGCTTCTCCTAAGGTGACATACTCCAAATATACTGCAACTGCCCCAGTTCTTAGGGAGAGCATACAGAGACAGATCCCTTCCATTGATTGCCCTGTCTGAAGAAAATGTAAAAATGTAAAGTTGCCCTGAGCAAAGCAGATTTATAATCAAGATATTTAGCCTATGATTGTCTCTTCTGAGTGGAAGCAGGCCTTCAAGATCATTCCCAATCTTGCTATCCAACATGCTTTGTGACTGAAAGGGGCTGGGGGCAGGGACGGAGGCTAGGATTTTCAGAGATTATCACAAGCTATAGGAAGACATATTTCAGCTGAATGGTAGGAATATCATTTCAGTATCTATGGAAGTGGTGGCTATAATACATTTAAATAAATAACAATAGTAATAATAATAAACCTGGAGACAGCAGAATAGAAGAGAAAGAATTGGAGAAAATCACAAAATACAAAGACCTGAAAACAGAAATAGAAGGACTCTGGCAAAAGAGAGCAAAGATAGTACCAATAGTAATAGATGCCCTGGGTGCAATCCCAGAATAGTTGGAGCTCTTGAAGACCATTGGCATTGACAAAGTCACCATCAGTCAATCACAAAAAGGCAGCGTTACTCGGTACAGCTTACATCCTATGACAATATCTTTAACAACATCAAAGAACAACATCTGCCTATCCAGGTCCTTGAGAAGGATTTCATAGGTGGAAAAAATGCCAAATCCAGTCTAAACATCTGGTTGACTGTGCAATGAACCAATAAAAATGTAAGTTTCCTAATAGTAAATAGCAGTTAATATTAAAACAATTACTGAAGTTGATTGGTAGTTCTCAAGTGCTGGTTATGGTCAATAATAGAAGCTGAACAGATACTAATTTCCTGTATTGAGCTGTTGGGTTTGATAGGTAAATGGTCCCTTCCAACTCTTCAATTCTGCACCACTAATCAGTGGTTTCTCCACCACCACACTAGTGACACTCATGCAGCAGGTGGAAGATCTATTTCCATGAACAGGAAGTGAATAGGCCAGGTGTTATCATGGAGTAAATTTATCATACCTGTGCCCAAGTTACAGCTAATCTATTCTTCTAATATTATACAACTAAAAGTCTGTTATGTTGTTAATTCACCTACAATTAAATGAAAAAACAGATGGCAGAGCTGTTCTTCAAACCCTATTTGCTATCTATTGTTATGCCATAAATTCTGGAGCCAGACTGAGCTGTTTCTTAAAGACGAAGTCTTGAGAAGCTCTTCTCCAGATACTAAAATTTTACTGGTTTTTAATAGGATTTAACTTGCTCCTCTTTCTTCTTGGATGGTGGCCTTTGACGTTTATTTCCCACACCTGTCAGGTTAGATCTATGGCTGGGAGGCTCTTTTCTACCAAGCCAATTAAAAACAGTAGAATTAGCATGTAATTAATGTGTACTTCAGTAAAACAGACTGAAAGCAATTTCCAAGGGAGCAGCTACATGAATATATATTATGTCAGCACCCTTCATTATTAATGGTCAGGAGGGAAACATGTAGCACATTGCTTTGAAAATAACTTTGGGGGCATCAGGTGCTGCTTTTTTATCTCATCCACAGTCTTATTGATATTCAAGAAAAATTGCTAGCAAGTTCTTTTAGTGTCTTCATTATTTTTAGGCTACACAGTGATTTATGGTTTGTAAACTGCCTCAAGTATACTAGCATAGCACTAACAAATAAAGACAAGAATTTGAAAAGTTTGGATAAAAATGCTGCAGGAATGAATTGTAGCTTTGAAAACTCTGATGAAGCAAGCTCAGAAATGTGAGCTGCATTAAAAAAAATCTGGTTACAGCAAAATACAAGTTATTCCAGTCTGCCAGAACTTTCAGGGAAGTTGCTGCCAAAACACTTCAAACATTAATGAAATAACAATCCAAATAGATACATACAGCAGTAGTCTTGGCCTTCCATTTCCAAACCTATATCAAAGAGTTATGAATGTTGTTTCTTGTGGATTCTAAGCTCAATTAAATAAAAAACTTTTTTTTCATTTCCTACCATGATACTTGCTGTAATCAAAGTTCAGAGATCTTCTAGAAGGGTGGGTAATGGGGAGACTTCAGATGAAATTTGGTCTGAATGTAAAGCCCAAATTTAGTAAGGCAGGAACCAGCAGCTTCTAGGCTAGAGAACTTGGGGGTTATCATATTCTATGGTACCATGACATCCAAAATATTAAATTAATTTGTGTGACCCTCATCATCATCATCAACATCATCTTCAATAACAACTTTGGAAAGGCTTCTCTTTCTCTTAATATGTGGAACTTTTTACACTGAGCAATTCTGTATGCAATCTATCAGAACTTTCTGCAGACTTTCTTTGACCAGGGCGGTAATCCATTCTGTTAACAACCCACTTATTACCATCTCTTTTCTTCTCCATCTGCCTTCTCTTCAGGCCTCCATGGCTAAACAGCTGCTGAAGGATCCAATAGTAACCACCCATCCTGTCAATCACCATCTTATTTTCTTTGTACACGTACCTTTTCTTTCTTGTCTACACCAATGGAACAGCAGATTGTCCAGGTCAATCTGGACAATGTGACCCATAGCACTCCTGCCCTTATGGACACCAACATAAACTAAAATCTGAACAATTCAAATTCTTGCTCAGCTCCTTTCCATTTCTTCTGCCTTGATTGCTGTCTTTATTCTATACCCTTCATTGGTAGAGAAGAGAAGAAACTTTATGGGGAAGAAAAGAAAATGACATTGGGTGAGTGAGCAAACAGAAGGAGCAGTGGTAGACTTAAAGTTTCACAGAAATGTAAGAGCCCAGTCTGGAGAGAAGGTGTTACTGTGACCATCAAAGTGATCTCACCAGATGGCCCACTTACCCACTTAGAGCAGGGATGTGATCAAACAGGGCTCCAGCTTTGCCTGTTGAAGCTGCACACCCCGCCCCAAATTGCAACCTCTCTTTAAATTGGCTCACACCCCCTTGAGAACTATTACACACAGTTGAAAACCCAGGACTATCTCAAGTGACTTGCCAAATATGCATTAATTCAGAAAGACAGGAGGAAGAAACCTAGAATTTAAGTCCAGAGTACAGATATGTAAAAATAACTGCAGCTAGTACTCTAGCTACATTTTTGTCAGCAATAAAGTTTCTAATGTTACAAATAATGTCTGGAAATATTCTGTTATGTGTATTCAAGAACTGAATTGAGGATTAAATATTTCAAAATCTGTGATTTACTATTGAGCCCCGGTGTGAAGTCTGACACCAGATGGGGAAGAAATGTTCTCAATACATGAAATACTTAGATTTGCCAAAATGACAACACAATTGTATGCAAGCAATTGAGGCGATGCATATTTGCAATAATGTATGACTGAAACTGGACATAGTGTTGATTTGGTCTTGAAACTAGTTTATTATTAGATCTGCATGCCAATATTGTGATCCTCCTTGGAGACCACACCATCCATCTGAATTAGTGAAACTCTTGAAACAGCATGCATCTAACACTTCCCTTGGAATTTAAAGCATTACACTGAAGTTGTAGACACTCAGCACTTCTGAAAACAATCACACATACAAAGCACATGCCCAAAGAATGTAATGTTAATTTATTCTGAGCATGGGCTCCTCACAAGAAGTTTTTATCTCTATTTATAACCACTATAAAACAGCACAACAGAGGTCCAATTATGCCACAGAATGTACAACTGGCATGCAGGTAATCCAATAAGTAGATCAGAATTTCATAGAGTAGAATGAAGATTCTATTCTATGGAAGATTCATAGAATAATATCTAGCTTCAGAACATGGAGAAACCTTAGAAAACATTCAAGAAATGCATTCAGAAGAGATGGAAAGCCCTAAAAAATACCCTTAAATAGAATAATTTTGTTTAAATATTATGAAGATAAATGGAATATAAATTAAAATAATAAGAACTGTAAAAAGGTAAAGGTTACCTTGCCAGTCATGTCTGACTTCTAAGGTGTGGTGCTCATCTCCATTTCCAAGCCAAAGAGCCAGCATTCATCCGAAGATGCTTCCATGGTCACATGGCCAGAATGACTAGATGCCAAAGGTGCATGGACACTTATCTTTCCTGCCAGAGTAGTTGGTACCTATTTATCTACTTGCATTTGCATGCTATTGAACTGCTAGGTTGGCAGGAGCTGAGGCGGAACAGCAGGAGCTCACCCTGCTGCATGGTAACACCGGGTCTTGAATTCAGGACGCCAACCTTCCAGCTGGCAAGCTGAGCTCTTAACCACTTGCACCACTGCGCCTCTTAATAACAACTGTAGCCAACAACAAAAATGTATATTTTGGAAGGAGACAACCCACTATGTGCATCTTCTTCGCCAAGGACTTTGGGAAGTTAGCACTGACATTCAATAATTTTACTGGCAAGGCTGAGGTTCTTGATCCAGTTTTTTTTGGATAGGGGAAAATAATTGTTCAGGTGTGTTAAGCCTGTTGAAGTCCTATGAGTTCTCTGAGCTTTCAGAGTGATGCCTAGGCTACCCAATCACAGCAAAAGCTACAGTTTAAAGGACAAACATATTTCTTAGAGTGTAAATATCTAAGGTGTTGAGTGCAACTATGGGATTAGGTCTATTCACAAATATGGAGGAATGAGACACAGTGGAATAAACTGGCCATAGAAAGTAAAAAAAAATAAAGTACACAGAACCTGTGAATTTAATTAAAGCTCCAGGCATGTAAAACAACACATTGACCATTCTCTTACAACAGCTTTAATTGATGAGATAAGAAAATCATCCTTGATTTGCTCTGCTAATTAACATTAGAAGTAGGACAGGAAGTTGTTAATGCAAACGGTGTAAATCTTTCAGGGTAATTCCTTTGAAACTTCCACAACAGATTCAATAACATGTTGGTCAGCATGTTCATTTCACAACCACTGAGAATTAGTGGTTATTACCTATGGTTATAGGATTAGTGGTTATTACCTATTATGAGGATGGTCATTACCATTCTCAAAATCATCATTCTCTGACCACTCTGATCCAGGCCAAAATTAAAAACATTCCTGCTCTACTTAATGTTAATCTTGACACTTCTCAGGAATGAGTTCACTTGAGTTTCTTCTCAGGGGGTTTGTAGCCTGAGACTGAGTCTGTAGCCAGTAAAATAATAGTAGTTTCCTATTAATAAAGCCCATTACTATAAAAGTAGTGAATCTTACAAGAAATTATGCATGTAACTAGTCTACTGTACTTCACAATACATTCTCATTCACAGAAGTGACTATCCCTGTCTTAAATTGGTCTTACTTTTAGTGAATATATAAGACCATGCTGTCAAGACTCAGTGGAGCTGGGAGACTATCAAAAAATCCAAGCTTTAGGTTTGTGTGAGGAGTTGTAAAAAAAAGTCTTGGGAGAAGGTGGTGACATACCATTTCCATTTTGTTGCCAAGAAAACTGCATGGATCATGTGTTCACTTAGTAGCCAAGAATCAGCATTGACTTGTATGTGGTCTTTCCCTACCAAAAAGATTGGACCCTAGAGCAAATATCCAGAAAACAAGAGAAAAGCAACAAATAGCCCAAGCCTATTGCAGAAGTACATACAGATGAGTTTTCAGGTACACCTGCATCAGATTGGAGCCAAAATACATCTAAAAATATATATGCATATCTTTTCTTGTTAGCACTACAGTGCTACATATTAATCAGAGTGGCAAGTTCTTTCTTCCACCGACACTACTTCCATGTCTTTTAGCTATTACTAAATCAAGTTGGGAGAAAATAGCTTCCTGCCGAGAATAACCCTTAGCTATTTTTTTATCAGGTTTAATTTAAATCCATTAGCAGTTACAATTTTTTAAAAACTACTAACAGAAAAAAATCAGAGATGTTTGGCAGAAATTTTTCCCCAACTGGGGAGAAGAGAAACCTTGAAGCACCCAAGTGCCATGGAAGAAAAATGAGAGGCTTATTTCTTTCCCCTACAATTTTAAAAACTGCTCAAATTCTTACCACCGCTGCTCTTCTTTCCAACTACAAAACTCAAAAATAGACTTGTCTGTGCCAAAGACTCCCTAGAGAAACATCTACACTGTTTCAGCTGAACTTGTGTATTCATCCCATCTGGATCATACATGGAAAATGTGAAACATAGATGGCTTTTCAAAATTCAAGGATCCCTTTGGTCAATGGGCATGTTTACAGGGTCTTGCTATCACAGTAAAATCTTAAAGTGGAGCCCCGATGATATCGGGGACACATCCATGTCCTTTTTTGGTAACTTTATCAGCAGTTTGCCCTCAGTTTCTTTCAGAATGCCTCCTGACTTCTCAGTCTAGTCTGCAGGGGAGATGGAGATCCAGAAGAAGAAGAAAAACGCTTTCTGAATGATTCTCAGCCTCATTCTCAGGGAGCTGTAGAATTAGTTTAGAATTTCTTTGGTGATGTGTTTGAGCTTGTTGTATCACTGCATGGAGCTCTTTTGTTGAGGGTTTTTTCCTCTTACAGATCTCATCATCGCTCTGTTTCCTGATGTTTTCCATTGGGGTTGAGAGGAGGCCAGACAGGTTATATACATTGTTGGAGTGATGATTGTTCAGTGGAACGTTCACACACTCTGAAATAACCTTGTCACTAAGAGAAGTGCAAAATTCCTTCAGAACTATGGAAATTTCCCTGAACATTTCTTTTCCTTTAGGATTTTTTTTAATCCTCTTATTTTGAGGACAGAATAGTTGGGAAAAATGCAGAAATACCTCATACAGCAGTCCTTGGGGAAAAAAACAGTTTTAGCATCTTACACAGGCAGGCAAGAACAGGACATTTTTCAGACTCACATGGGTCATATAATATTCAGATCCAAATCAAGGGAAACACAAGTCAGTAACCAGAGGAGGAGAAATACATTAATCCATAGTGGTAAAAATCAGATACATCACTGATAAAGTTTGTTGCAGCTCATGCCTTTTCATAAATCATCAGATTGCTACCAGAATCCTCCTGATTTTTTACAGGCAATAATTTGAATCTGAACAAATAAGGAATATGGAAGTGCTCAATATTACCATGTTGCAAAGATCACATGATTTCCTTTCAACTTTATTTAAAATTCAACCTTTCTTTTCCTGATGGCCATTAGTAGAACAAATGCTAATCTACTGTACACCTGCAAATAAATTGTATAGCTAACTCAACAGCAAGTGATTATAAATTCATAGTTTTGAGTCATTTTTCCTGCAGATTAGTTTTTTCTCCTTTTTTTGCATACCAAAAAGTTTTTTTCCCACCAGTGGCTCTGCATGTCTGCTTATACTGGCTTTCTCAAACTTTCTGCCTGCCAAATGGGTTAGAAGCAGGGTTAGGGTTATCAAACAATGGTTAACAGTCTGAGAATGTTTGTACCCAAAAAGGATGTTGCATTAATCAATTTCATCTACTATGAGCAAAAATCTTTAAGACATCAGTATCAGGACCTTGCTCACTTTTTTTGCCATAGCTACCAAATTAACAATCCCATGTCTGTTCTCTGCTTGCTGGGTGTAAAGAGATCTAGTAAAGGTAAAGGTTTCCCCTGCCAATCATGGTGATGTTAAGGGGTGATGCTCATTTTCATTTCATATCCGAAGTGCCAGCATTGTTCAAAGACACTTCTGTGGTCATGTGGCTGGAGTGACTATATGCCAAAGCACATGAAGTGCTGTTAACTTTCTCACTGAGTTAGGTGCTACCTATTTATCTACTTGCATTTTTACATGCTTTCAAACTGCTAGGCTGGCAGGAGCTGGGATGAATAACAAGAGCTCACCCCATTGCAAAGAGCTTGGATCTCAAACCTTCCAGCCAACAAGAGCAGCATCTTAATCACTCGGCGATTGCACCCCAAAGAGATCTTCAAAAAATTGTATTTTTATGACTGATTTATATGTGTAATGGTAGGAAGTTGTAGATATCACTGCTACCATCAAC
>JANHZU010003249.1:126579-140746 GCA_032468055.1 Acrochordus granulatus
CAAATAGATTCTTTCCAAATCAGACAATGTGATTGTCTGGATTTGTTTTCACATTTAGTCTCTCATAGTTGAGGTATGCCTATGATGACAATTACAGGCCTCTCTCATCTTTTTAAGTGGGAGAACTGTCACAATTGGTGGCTGACTGAATACTTTTTTGCCCCACTGTATGTATGTATGTATGTATATCTATCTATCTATCTATCTATCTACATAGATACATACAGATATTAGCTCTTCTGTTCTTGCTCATTATTATAAGAAAGGGGGGAACTGAGAAGGAAACAGAGATTGATTTATATGTGCAGAGGTAAACAGATAGTGTGGAGGAGGTGCCTTGGCCAGGTCCCCTCTGACTTTGTCAGAACTGACCCTATGTTCGATTAGGACAGCAAAATATCTTGGGCAAACCCTGATCTTGTACTTTACGTGCCCGAGAAGAGAACAATAAGTATTAGGAGCAAAGTACAGTTTCTTTAGCATGAGTGTTGCTGGAGTCCTGTTCCAGTGTAAAACCACAAATAAGAAAATTACAAACAATAAGATACTTATAATTTGATTTCTATCTCAACAAGTGACTCTTGAGAAGTTGAGTTTTTAAGAACTACAACTTCTTCCACAACACTTTACTTCCCCTAGCAGTCTTCTGGACAATATACTGTTGCTCCTTCCCTTGGCTTGTCATAGCAGATCTCAGTAAGGCAAACCAGTGATTGAGGCTCCTTGGGAGCATTGGGAGCTCCTTGGGATTCTTTGCAACAGCTGTCCTTCTTTGGAGTAGCCTGCTCCATAAGTAATAGAGTCACTCCCAATTTCACCTCATGATTCACAACTCACATTGGCTTTTTTGCTCCATATAGCTGTTTCACAGATGTGGTCAGAGGGGTGTCTCAATTGTTTCCCTGGATGCTAACATTACTACCTGAAGATCATTAACAGCAATCAGAGTGTACTGTGAGCATTCACATGCTCCGTGGTCCACTAGCCAGGCAAATTGCTTAAAATGAGATGGCAGTTACTACAAGGAAGCTATGAGAAGCTTGACCCAGCAACAGGCATGTCATGACCAAACAAGGAAAGGAGGAGGAAATACTGGAACACATGGTACAGACGAACTAATTTTTTGCTTTAAAAACTTATTTTATTTTAACATATACAAGCCCATCTGCCACTCTGCACATGCATAAAATAAAAAGCTACAATACAGAGAGGCTGGGTCTCCATTTATGACTAGCAGTTACAGAAAACCACAAATAATGAGATTGCAGATCACAAGGACTACTGGTAGTCTATAAAATATGTAATAGAGAACCACAAGAAGACTAACCGTTCCCAGGCCCCTTTACTGTGCTCATTTAAACTTTTTATTGAAGCTGTTCATCAGGAATGTCTTTAGGTTCCAATGGATTCTCTTATTTCTCTAAAAAAAATAAATTTATTTTTTGACCATAGATTTACACTTTGAGGTGAAGAATCCTGAATTTAGATGTCGCTGAATTGTCCTTCAGCAACACCTAGGAGGATAATAGTGTTATTTATGAAGAAAATGTTTGTTAGACATGAGCTACAAGCTTCTGAATTTATTTTTTTTAATTTACATCATGAAATTGGGAAGGACTTGTAGGTCTTTTGATTCAATCCCCTGCAGAAAAATAAGAGCTAGAGGGTCTTGGTGCTATCTAGCATTTGATTAAAAACCCTCATGAAGAAGCCTCTTCACCTTTCAAGGAAACTGGTTCATTGCCAAATCTCAAAAGGTTTTCCTCAAATTATTCTTTTCCCCCCCTGATATTAATGGTTGATATGCATTAGGGAGAGAATGTCTTGATAAGAGGAAAATCTGTGGAAGTCCTGCTTAGATGAGGCAATGGAAATGGCTGGCTGTAGCCAGCCTTCATGGAGAGTATCCATAAAATAATTCTGCTTGTTAATAAACTGGTAGATGAGGCAATCTAAAATGAGTGAACAAGAGGAAATGAGAAGCCACATAACCCAAGAGCCAAGACTATTGCGAACAAAGCGGGGTGATGTAGGAGGAAGCAAGGAGAAGTTTGCAGACAAACTCATTAAGTTTTTAATATCGATGGTAGACTTTGTCTAGAAGCAAAACGCCTACAGAGCCATTAACATTTGCCCCAATACAATTACTGTTTATCCTTTTCTTAGGTCATCTTCAACATGTCTCCTTTTATTAAAGTAATAAGTTTCTGGACTAATATCATAGTTGCTATCAGTTTGCATCATAGCCATCTATTATTACATCCTGCCCAGAAAAAGATCTGACATGCAGTGTGTCTCTACTCTTGCAACTTCAACTGGAGTTCTTCTATTTAACATTTATATTAGTAGTTGCAAACCCTACAAAAGGCATATGTTCATTGAGATTTGCCGATAAAAGCTTCAAAATTAGATATTCCCTTTCTGAAAGATGATCAGATAACGTGCAGTGCATCCTCCCTACTCTGAAGGCAAGATGATCCAAATGCATTGACTTGAGCAGGGACTTTGGTTTTATTCTGAAGACAATGAGCCCTTGTATCAGAATGTATTTTTTCAATTAAAAAAAACCTTATATAATGTAGAATTTTAAAAACACTATGGCATTTTGAGATCCAGCTAGGAGATCTACTGTTCAATGCAAAACATCCCACTGGGCATTCTCAAGCTATCAATTATGCCAGATATGATTCTATAGATTTAGGCTATTACATTTATACATGTATTTATTCATACTTGTATTTAATGCTGTAAGATTGTGGAGGAAATGTAAGAAAAATGTGGAAGCAACTTTTCCCTAAATCAGCTATTGCTGAAATTCAGGATCAAAATCCAGAGTGACGTAGATACAATGGAGAGGCAAATGATTAATGGTGGGAAAATGTCAGGTAGTTAAGCTGACATTTAGGGCTTATTTTTTGGATTGGTTAGATTGATGTTCCCCTTTTTGTTAGGAGTATAAAGAGCTACAAACAACACAGCCTCTTTCCATTTTTCCCCACAACAACAGCCTTATGAGGTAGGGTGAGTTGAGTGAAAATATCTGGCCAAAACCATCCAGTGAACTTCTATGACTGAGAGGGGACTTCAGCTGTGTTCAATACTGTTGTGCTCAACACTGATCACAACACCACTCTGGCTCTTTGACAGAGGCATTCCAGGATCTAATGAGATTGATCATGCTTGCCATAGCATTCCTTTCATCTTATTCAAAAAGGATTCCAAAACTCATTTTGTTATTTTTATATTTAATATTTATTACTCATGTCTGATAAACAAAGATACCTCTGTAAAAATATATGCAAAAAGCTACCACGTTTCAGTTTATTTTTTGCAGCTTGTTTCCATGTTGTAACTTTCTTGAATGACCAATGGCAATTCACCAAGAATTTGTCCAGTCCTTTGTCTGGCCATGTTCTGAAACTAAAACATCCCAAGTTCATTTTGCCTTCTACGGTATCGGGGAAAATTTTCCTTTCCATTAGCTATTTCTCAAAAAGCATTTGCCTATGTGATCTATGACATTGTGGAATGACTGGGTTTTGGAGGAAAAAAAACTATTAGCAGTTGCGAGAAGCTTTTCTTTTTTCTTTATGCAATTCAAATACATTTCTGTGGCTGTCAAAGAATTTAGGTTGAAAACTTTTCCCAATATATTAACAACCATTGCCTGTAAAAGTATTCACTTATCCACATTCTCGTTACCCATCCAAGAGTAGACTAAACACATTCTCCAAATCTTGATTATCAGCATCATGTTTCAATTTATACAGTTACATGTTTCTCTGGGCCAAGAGAGTCACTACTCAACAGCATTTGCAAGACTCTGCTAAATATGCCTGATAAAAATAAAAAGAGAGAGAAAGGTAGTTGTGCCTGATGGATTTGATTCAACCTCCATGAGAGTCAGTAGGAGCTTTTTACACGACCTTTACTACAGTTAACTCCAACAGGTTGACTCAAATCTGTTCCATTAAGCCAGATTGGGCACCTTTCAGATTGTTGGCATGTGTGAAGGATCAGTAAGAGGAGCAAGTGACAATGCATACGTCGCCACCTTATCATGCAAATGTCATTTGTATATGGGGCAGATGTCATGGTACAAACACATGATTCCATGATCTGCGTGATTATGTAGGAATGCACATAGCATCATTTTAATATAATAATGACTTGCAATGGATGTTACAGCTTCAGATCTTGTTTACAGCTCCAGTACCTCTGATTATTAGGCAACCTAGCTTTGGCTGATGGAATATTAAGATAAAGAACAACAAGCAAACTCCAAGACCATCTGGCACAGGACAGGTTAGGCCCACAGTTAGGTTATGAACTATCTGAAGCCTTCAAGTGGTCTCACTCCCAAAGGTGCAGGAGGCTGGGAGAGAATGGGGCGCAGCATTAATTAATTTTGATTTAATAGAATCAAAATTCAGTCTCCTCTGATTATGATATTCAGTTAGTTAAATATGATTCATCTCCATGTGTTTGACAGAACTTTCTCCTTCTGTTAGGGGCAACTTATGGAGAGATTTCAGAGGCAATTCAAAAAATTATTGAGTCCCATGAGGTTGTATAGTAATCTCTGTTCTGGCAACATCTATTCACAATATAGACAGTGAAACCCAGATCTGACCTCATACCGAATATTTCCTAGAAGTTAGATGGTATTTCTCTGAGGAACAGGTTCTCCCCATGTAAGTCTTGCGCCTTTGGTCTGGGAGTGAGAACCATCTGAATCCAGATGATTTACTTTTGAATAATCTGGATATAAACCTGTATATAAATAAAGATCTACATCTTTCAATGTAGATCTTCATGCAGAACTGGCCTTCAATTTCCTGGATTTAACCAGTGCTAGGCTCAATCAGGTTGATAACTAGATTCAGAAGATGAAAGGGAATGAATATGGATATTTAAAATCATTGTTGAAATAGCAAAGAGATTCCAAATGTTTTTCCTAATTTCAGGATCAAATCTGGGGTAAAATTTTCTTAAAGTTTGGTTTTGATGACACAATGCTAATTTATCAGGATATCGCCTCACTTTAAAAAATTAAAAGGAAATTACAAAGAAGATCAAGGCAAAAGAATCCAGACTTCATTACTGCAGTAGACATGATTACAGGACCACTTATTTCAGGACCACAGAGCTAGTCCGGCAATCCTCAGGTTACTTATTCTAAATGGTATTTAAAAGAATGGATATAGTTCAGAACGCATTCTTGGAGACATACTGTTTCCAAGCTATTTTTTTAAGTATCTTAAAATGTGCATAATGGAGAAAGAATTTGTATAAAACAAGGATGATCTTGCAGCTATTTTTGAATATAATTCTCCTGACTCCTAACTAGATCGACCAATTATGAAGGAATATGGGAAGGACCAGTGAGATTTAATTAGACATGTAAAGAGTCATCTTACATTTCTAGCTGCAGTCTACAAACACTTTAAACTATAGATAGAAAACCTATGACCAACAATTTTCCAGAAGATATTTCATTCTTTTTCCACTGAAAGTAAGGGAAGGATATTTTTTTCGGAAAAAAATATTTTTATTTCACTGGAATAATATGGGATCACCAGATAATGCAAATCATGAAGTTTTCAAATGCAAGAGCTTCATTAGCCTGTTTTATGAGACAATGTTGTATATTCAAAAGGCCATCGACATCGTTTCTTGAATCAGATGGAGCTACTGTTGCATTTATGCAGCTGGAAGCCCTCGCCAAGATCCATTAAAGTCCTCTTCCATCTATGTGCAGAAACAAGGACCCAAAGTAAATACATTGCAACCCTAAAGGGTAAAATACAGAACATGCAAAAACAGAGAGACAATGCCTGGCAGCAAAGCCGGAGAAGAGCCGAGCCCAGCTTGCTTCATTTAAACATGCCTTATCAGGAAATCTGTCTAATTAGAACAGCTCAGTCAAAGTGCCCATGTTCCTTAATAGCAATTGCTGCAGAGGGTGAAGATTGCAATCTGTTTAATTGAGATACCTCCAGGTGATTTAGTGGCTCTTAATAGCACTTTTGGTTATGTGTTTACTGTTGTTATTGGAATACCTCCTGAATTGTGCCATAGGGTGAAGTTATTTCAGTTACTTCACAACAGCTGTCTGCTGTGTTTCTCTTACAGTTACCCTGTTGCCTTCAACAACAGCAACACAATTCCTTTTGGATTTTTCTATCCCCAAGTTTTCTATCATGAGGAATTTCAGCCTCCCACTATTCCCCAATAACTTCGGAGAGAGTCTTCAGATTTCGGCAGCATATAAATTTAATAAATAAATAAACTTCAAATGATGTATAAGCAAGTTTAAAAACTATGATTTCAACTTATGGAGCATGCCATAGGATAGCACTCTTTAAAAAGTCTTTTTATTCCCCTTTTCAGTTTCCTGTTTTACAACAGATTTATGCTTTTATCTTCAATATTGTCCTCTTACCACAATTTTTCTCATTTTATATTGTGTATAGACTCTTTATATTAACTGCTAACCTGGGATATATGTTTTATCAACGGCTGTGTATTTACAAGATACATTAGATATTTGTATTTTTGCACATTATTTAGTAAAACACATACAATACTTCAGTCAGAAGCTTCATCAAAGGCTTTTTGAAAGTCCATGTAAACAGTAATCAATGTCAAATAATGTACATCCTTGCTGACTCAGAAAAAACTTAGAAGGCTAGGAAGACAAAACTTACTTGAGCAGATGTTGTGTTGGTTATTTCTCAATAAAGCCTTCTAGATGTTTGGTTATTTTCTTTTTTTAATTATAGTAGTATACTAATACACACTTTATCTAGAACAAATGTTAAGCTAATTAGCCTATATTTTCTTTATATCCTCCTTCAATCCCTTTTTTCTTAAAAAAAAGCCTAGAATTACATTGGCTATTTTCCAATCCTCAGGAGGAGCTGCTGATGTTAAAGATAAGTTATGTATTTTTGTTAGAAGATAAGCAATTTCACATCTGAGTTTTTAGAGAACCTTCAAATGGAAGGTGGATGGACCCAGGATTTATTTTCAAATATCTTATAACTTGTCTCAGTTCAACTGATTCCCCTCCAAAATAGGCTTGTGCACCTGTCCTATATTCAGTGGTGAAACCAAAGGAAAGAATTCATGCAGTTTCTCTACCATTTCCTTATCCTCTTCTATTGATTGATTATGAGCCATCGAGTTGGTCTGGACTCTTAGCAACCACATAATGGTTGTGTAGTGGTGCATTCCCATCACCACAGTAACTGAGTCTATCCACCTTGCTGCTGATCATCCTCTTCTTTTTACTTCCATCTTTCCCAGCATTAGAGCTTTTTTCAGAGAGCTGGGTTTTTGCATACTATGTTCTAAGTAGGATAGTTTGAGCCTGGTCATTTGTGCATCTTGTGATAACTCTTTCAATTATTGAATGTCCCATTTGTTTTCTTGGCTGTGCGCAATATTATCAAGAGTATCTTCTTCTAGCACATCTTTAACACCCATCTTCTAATGGCCTACCTGGTCAGCTTCCTACTCCAAATACATTGAAATAAGGTGCTATTGTTCATCTTAACATTCTTTGCAATAAGGTTCTTAATCCATACCCTTCAGGAAGATAAGTTTCATGAAGTTCATAGTACTTACTTTGCAGCAGATCATCTTGATTTCATTCCATTATGACAATTCATATATTTCTGGTTTAACATTTTCTTATTGTAGCTGGGTAGTTTGTATGTTTTAGTTCTCTGAAATGAATAAAGAATTTTAATATTAAGTCCATGGATATTTAAGAAGAAACTGTTTAACAGAAATGTGAGTTTTGATACATGGGAGAAAACAGTTTTCACAGACAAGCCGTTAGCCACATGATGATCTAACAACAATTTGAAGTTTTATTAATCGGGTTACATTTACTACTTCAAACTTTTATTACCATTCTGAGCCATGCTGTCTTATAAAAGAGACTAATTTAAGGAGGCAGAATAGCAATGATTTTCAAATATTCTTTAAACAAAACATTGGTGAGTGAGTAGGCTTCTCTGCAGAAGATACTCTGAAAACATTCAGTTAAAAGCAAATGTGGCCAAACTCTGATCCCAGAGCCTATTAAGCTCATGAAGGTACAGGGCCAAAAACAAGTTTTAAAAAAGGTTTCCTTGAGTCACACATTCTTATTCCTGATGACTGCAACATATTTTTCAAACAAAACAAAAAAAGGTGGGGGGACTCCTGATTTTTTGTGTGTGTGTGTATGCTTCATTGCCTTATGTCCTTGCCTCTTCAGAAATATTTTATGTCCGGAGACATCCAGAAGTTACCTTATTATAAAATGGTAGTCCTGAAGAGGTTTTTCCCCCTCTTTTGTAGTGATCAACATTTTATTTCTTTTCAAAGGGCTCTTTACATTATCAGTTTTTTAAAACAGTAAATAATGGGCCAAAATAGCCATGAAATGAAAATAATAAATTTGGTGACATGTGAACTAAAGATAAGGAAAGATCGCTGACAATCCTAGTAATTATCACCAATTGCCTCTATTCTGAATGGGCTGTTTTTTTTTATCTTAAGCTGTCCCTACAATTACAACAGACTGTATCATGGGATCCCACTGCTTACATATTTCAAAATAATCCTTTGTGCATCTGATGCCATTCTATCAAAGCTGGTGCCACAGGAACTAACTAAAGTGAATTCAGTGGGACCTACTCCCAAGTAAATAAGTAGGAAATTGCATCCTGGGCAATGTTTAGACAGATACTTTTTTTTCTCTTTTTTTGCACAGCTCAGCTTTGGTCTGGCTCCATCCTGCCTCATAGTCATCTCTTCTCTGATGATTAGCTGGACATAAATGAGGAGATGACCTCAATGTCTGTTTTGTGGGTGTTGGCTTGGCATGCCTTGAGATTGAGATAGGGGAGGCAATTTGTAACTTATCAAAATTGCTTGCACAATTTTCATTAACGTTAATTGCCTGGTGATTGCATCCACATTTGGACTACTAGCATCCTCCTCCCAAATCTTTCAGCTGAATGACAGCAGAAAATATATTATAGTTAGCAAAGTATTCTTCATTGATAAATCTTCCTGTTGAGGAATACGGGGTTGGAAATCACCACTTGAATACCTGTTGTTTAAAAGGAATGCATTTATATGAATGATAAAGATGCAGCAAAGGCAGTGGACTACTGGTAATCCTCTGTAGAGATTTATCAGCTACTGGGATTAAAGGCTGTATGTTTTTACTATAGAAAAAAATCAACCTGGATGAACTGAATAAGAAATTGTAGAAATGGATCGATAGTGATGTTATTCATCAATTAACATCTGCAGTCAAAAGTGGTAGTCTCTTAGTATCAGTTTCTAGGAACAAAAGTAGAGAAATAGAAATGGGCATCTGCAGGAAAACAGTCATGCATTTGCAAAACTGCATCATTGGTGCACTGACATCATGCTGTGTATGATGTCATAATGACTTCCGCTGAACACTGATGCAAATGCAGCCACCTTCATGTCCTGTTTTGGACACATTTGATTTAATCCAACAGGACCTCTCCTGATTATAACCTATCAGCTGAGATTACTGATCACATTAAACCACAATTGTTGGGTTTACACTAGTTCTAAGCCATAAGTCATTGTTCAAAGATGATCATGTTCAGACAACATACTGAGTTACAATGACCATCACTACCCCTCATGTCTTAGAATAACATGTGAAGTTAAATGCTTTTTCATGCTAGGGATTTATAATATTCAGATATCTCAGTACTTATAAGTCTTTATTAGATGGGCTTTTTTGCTGCACCAGCAGTGGCTGTGTATGTTATAAACCCTAGTGTATAAAAGGCCTCCGTTTCTTACTCCAGTCTCTAGAGATAAGTTTAATTTGCTTAATCTAAACTTGACTTCACTAGGCTGGATCTCTAGAAGTAGGCACCCAGTGGAAGCCTGATGACATAATGGACATCAACTACACCGTGATAGCTTGATGTGTGTGATGTGACATCACTGAAACCACCACCTGCACTACCATGCAGATCACTTGCCCCTAGAAGCCTCCCTGAAACTCCGAGGTGTGCAAGGTACATCACCATCATCATCCTTACTAATGAACATAAAACAGCATCCAGCCCCCTACCCTGCCCCCGATATTAATATTTGTTATCCGGGGGCCATGTGGGGCAGAGAAGGAGTTGGCTTTGCAATTCAAAGTCATTGTAGGCTGTACCGTCCTCAACAGCGGACCAGGATGGGAGAAAGTCCGGTTCCTACAAGTGGCATTATTGCAATCCGGTCCATCAGGGGGCGCTCCGAACCCTGAAAATCAGACAGGTTGGCTGATCCAGAGGCAAAGGCGGCGGACCGGCGGCCACACGCCCCACTTACCCGGAGTTACCTTAAACAGCGTTTATCAACGCGGATTTTTTGAACCGTAAACGGAATGTGCGGATTGTTTTCGAGCAACGCCCACTGGGAATATAATTGCCTTTTTGTAGTTTATGCTGAGAAAAGGGCCGCACCGCCGGGAAATTGCGGATCAGGTCGCAGGCGAAGAAGGGGCGGTTTCCCCTCCACCCTCCCACTGCAGCTCGGCAGCTTCCTTTTTGCACAAAAGATCTGCCGGGTACGAATGCAGGATCCCTCCCGTAATTTTGGATGGGAGGATCTCCTGCATTCTAGGGGGCCACGCAGCGCCCTCAGCCGGCTTCAACGCCCATATGCAAGGAGGAAAAACTATCAGATGAATCTGCGGATTGTATTTATTACGGCAGATACGGAAGCGAGAGAGCCAGTTTGTCACACCCTCCCCTTAACGAGGGACTCAAAGGGACTCAATTGCCTCCTCGCCGTACCCGTGCCCCGAGCCGGTGCAGAGGGCCTTTTTCTCACGGCTGGACAGCAGCAGCAAATAATCGCTTCTCGCCAGTTCTAGGAAGAGACTTGCCTCCGACGTTTTGCACACTTTGAAAGGTTCAACATTGCTTTTCAGATGCAAAATTGGACTGGCACGAACGAGCTTCCCGGCAAAGGAATAGGGCAGGAGATAGCGGGTAATGCTTGCTGAGAGGAGAGCAATACGTCCATTATTTACCCCATAGGAAAGCCAGTGGAGCTCAGTCAGACTTAACTTCTGATAAGTCACTAAGTCAGGATGGATTGTACATGTCTGCTGAGGTCAGTTAGGTTTCTCTCCCGCATTCAAATACTCAAAGCAGTTTATCACAGAAACCTAACAACCACAAATGGTGAATTTCCCTCGCGTAATACCCTCCAGAGTGTTGGACAGTAACTTCCATCAGGATCCTAGGCAGTAGGCTGATGAAAGTTGCAATTCTCTCAAATCTAGCTGACATTAGGTAGGAGAAATCTAAGGATCTTAACTTCAACCCGTTACTCCCCGTCTTTTCCCTCCCTTCCTGACCTTCGAAAAGGCGAGACAGACAGGAAGGAAGCTGGAACCAAGGAAAAAAAGGAAACACGAACGAGAGGCCTGAAGAGAGATAAAGGTTTCTGGTGCAAACTGGTTTTCTTTTGATTCTTTTTCCTTCTCTTCCCCCCGTCCCCCTCCCTTAGCATTTGGTGAGGGAGAGAGAGGAATCAGGACGGCTGGGGTTAGGTAAGCGATTATGAATAGGATTTTGTTCTTCAGATTAAATTTGCTCTTTTTTAAAACGCGCAAGATCTAGCAAAGGACTTTCCATTGAGAACACCTGCTCAAAAACGCCGGCGCTTCCATACTCCAGATCTACAACACGCGGATTGCAGACTAGCCAGGAGGATCCCGTGGATAGGATCTCCTTTAGAAAGCGATTCTTGCTTGTGCCTCGCCAGCGTCCCTGGCGTCCTCTATTCACTGTCAGGTTTCTGAGGTTTAGTTCTTCTCAGCTCATTTGCTACGATGTGAGGCGCTCTGCTCCTCCGGCGAGTAAATTTGTATCCCCCTCGCCACCTCTCCATTTGCCTGTTTTCTGTACTCATCTCTCTTGAGCGAAAGATTTGTCCTAAGGGTAAAGGAACAGAAGCACCGCGGCTGGAACTTCGCATCGCGGAAGTAGATCTTCAATGTACCACAAGGCTTTCTCAAAAGTAAATTCCGCTGAAATTAGTGGGAGGAAAGGCCCTCTCCGTGAGGAAAGGTCCTCATAAATTCGTTCCGAATAAACAGGAAAAAAAGATGTTGGAGGAAGAAAGGTTTTGCCTGCAGATCGTTGAATATTCATTGCGGATAGTTTTGCAAGTCAAGCCCCCACTCCAAATCCCTTCTGCTATGTAGTCCGACGTCTTCAAAATAAACAAATGAGCAAACAAAAACCGTATGGACAAGGAAAGCGGGAATGCTGATAGTACAATGTCTAACTGATATCCATTCCTTCTCCCTCCCCCAAACTGGTCTGAGAATATTTTTGGGGTCTGTCTGACAAAAGTGAAAATTTAGGTCTCGTTACTTTGCTTCTCCTCCTTACTCCTGCAATCAGCTGCATTTCAATCCTCTTCACTTCACCAATTTTTTATGGCTTCTACGTGGTTGACTCAGTAGCCAGACCTGCACCGAACTGAACTGGAAAGAAGTCTTCTTTGTGGTCAAAGTCCATACTTTCGGTATCAGCCATTATCTTGCTCCCAAGCCCGAAGAGTATGAAAAATAAGGAGTACAAACCCCAAGCCGGCAATCCTTAAATACAAATATTGAAGATGCGCTGTCGGCTGAAGTCACTCTATGACGAAAGATGTTTGGTTTAGGACCTATTCAAATCGATTGTTTTTTCTTCGGAACAAATCTGTCTACAGGTCAAGGAGAGGGATCTGTAAAATTGCACTCTCAAACTTAAAAAGAGACAGAATTTTTCTGGGAACTGCTCAGCTTCACTCGTGGGGAGAAACAGCAAAGCATTCTTTTCATCTACAAATCTCTTCAGATTCCAGCATCTCCTAGTAGTGGAATACAGACTTGACAGCCTTCCCAAACAAGATAGCTTTGAAATGTGTTGGATACTCTGATCTTCATGCTTAGTTAAGAATCTCATTAATTATACCGATTATAGAAAATGTAATTCAACACATCTGGAAAGCACCAAGTAGAAAAAACAGGCATTCACTCTCTGAAAATATAGTACCATCTCTTTTTCCTGGGTGACTTCTACAATCACACCAGAGGCACGGATTTTGATCTTCTCCACACAGGTCACAAGTAGTTCCTTTCACAGTTGCTATGGGTTGTTCAGAAGCAAATGAAGAGACTAAGCTGAAACCCAACTTACATTTCCAAAAGATGCACGTCAGCCACACTGGGAAATAAATGCTGCACTGAAGGGTGAATTCTACTGAAGGATGAATTCTAATAAGATCAGTGGAAACATGGTCTTGTTTGGGTAAAGAAGTGTGAAAATAGGCTGTGCTTTTGAATAACTTTAGCTTGAAATGAGGGAAGTGAGGTGCCACAGTATTTGGTTCCTCTTGACAGTCCCAATTCAGGGACATTGTAAAGTTTAATGTTGCACCCAATGCTAAACACATGACAGTAAACATGGAATCCCAATTCCAGATAAACATGCCAGAAGTAAATCCCAGTGAATTGAAAGAGACAATGTCATTTCAGTAGTCTAGGATTACAACCTCACTAGAGAATAACTTCCATGGACCCTGGCAGGACTTACTGCCAACTAAACCCAGAGAAGATTTCTGTTCTATAATGACAAAGGGAGGGGGTTGAGAGAAGGGAGAATAAAGTTTAATTATTGGAAGATCAACCTATTGAATTCAACAGGATTTGCTTTTCAACAAATAAAAAATAATATTAAATAATAAGTAAACAAGTCCTCAATACAAGAACAGTTTACCCCAGCAACTAAATCTGGGCTAAAGGGTCTTGGTCAAGTGAGAAGTTTGCAGAAACTGCTCATTTCAACTGTCCACTCCAACTCCCCTCCTGCCAGTATCCACCCAACTGGTGCTCAGAGTAATGAGAACAAATGCTCAACAAAGATGTATCTCAGGAGCAAGGGCAGGCTTGGAACTGACTCTGGTTTTCAAAATAGAGGAGCCGTGGCTGGAGTAACAAGGGAACTGCCCAATTCATCTGTAAAAGAGGAGAAGTAGCCCAGGTTATGGGATGCCCAGAGTCCAAGGGGCTCAAGGAAAGGTATGTGGCAAACAAACAAACATATGCACAAACAGCATA
>JANHZU010003250.1:68840-82658 GCA_032468055.1 Acrochordus granulatus
GTTTCTAAAACTGCCAATGTTTTTAATAACTTTAATGATTTTCAAAAACAGAAAAAGGAAAAGATAGACAAGAAAAAAGGTTTAAGAAAAAAATTAAGAAAGAAAGAAGATAAAATTGCAAAAAGAAAAGAAAAAGAAAAACAGAAAACAATTACTTCCAACTTTAGTATAGATTATGAATAAAAACATAAATCAAATTTTTAATTTAAGATTATATTTGTCTACATTATTTCTATAATTCCATATAATTGTAATCATTAAATCCCAAAATCAACATTTAACTTATTTTAGTTTTATACAAAAATACAAAAGTAGTTTCCAAATAGAAATAAAATTTATTTATTTATCAGATTTATTTGCTGCCCTACTCACTGAAGGTGACTCTGGGCAACTTACATTAAAAATTACTTAAAATATACAGATACAATACATTAATAAAAATATTTAAAAAGTTAAAAGCAAGACAAAATGCAAAGACAGATCTTTTAGTTGAGTAGACATCTTAGATGAGACATATGGCTGCCCAGCTCTTAGGCCAACTCACAAAGTAAGTTTCTAAGGCCTTTTCAGAAGGTCAAAAGCATGGGGCCAACCTCACTTTGAGACGGATACTGTTTCAGAGAAAGGTGCAATGACAGAAAAGGCTCATCTTCTGGATCCCATCAGCCAAAATTCGTTGGCTAATGGGATCTGTAGCGTGCTATTACTGCAGGCATGAGTAGGATGGGCTGAAACCAATGGGATGAGATACTCCTTTAAATAGCTTGGCTCCATGCCATGAAGGGCTTTAAAGGTGATAACCAACACCTTGAATGGCACCTCAAAAGAAATTGGCAACCAATGCAACTCACACAACAACAGTGTTACACAGGTCACCCTAGGGACCCTGAGAACAGTCTGCACAACCACATTTTGTACCAATTTTAACTTTTGGATGTACCCCAAGGATAGCCCTATGTAGACCACATTGCAGTAATCAAATTGAGAGATTACTAGAGTGTGAGTGACCAAGTACAAAGACTCCTGGCCAAAGTACTGGCACAACTGATGCACAACATGAAATTGTGTAAAGGCTTTTCTAGTGATGACTACCACCTGTTCCTTCAGCAGGACTTGTGAGTTTAGGAGAACTCACCCACAGCCACTCAGTTTTGCCAGAGTTTAGTTGAAGTCTGTTCTCCCCCATCCAGTTCTTCAAAGCCCTCAGGCACTGTGAAAGGGCAGTTATAGCTACCTTCGAGTCACCTGGGCAATTTTGTCTATCAAGTGTTGTACAAATTCCTCAGCTTGGCTCTGCAAATATCCCTCTGCGCCCCCCTTGCCAAGGAAAGACTGGGTGGCCCTAAACAGGGTTGCTGGGTGAAACTCTGTGGATGCAATAAGAGCAGAGGGATAATGTTTCTTTGCTGCTTTTATCGCCACAAGGTAGGCCTTAATAGCAGCTCTAACTTGTGTTTGCTTGATTCATTTCTCATACTCCAGGCATCCTTTGACCCTTTTCAAAATCTGCAATGCCTTGGTAAGCCATAGGAAGCAGTGAGTATGTGGGGCCAAAAGAGGCCACTGGGCTCCATCCTGTCTGAAGCCACAGCCACCCTTTGATTCCAGGTTATGGCCAGGGCTTCAGCAGGTTTGTTCAGCAGAACTGCCAGTTCACTTTGGAACCCATCAGTCACCAGGGGTAGACCATTTGAATCAGTCCTGCCTTCCTGCAGAGGGGAATAGCTTAAGAGAATCTCATTGCTACCAGGGTATGATCTGACCATGACAAAGGGATAAAGACATATCCCCCACCAGATCACATTGCCATTGCTCCATCACAAAGATCATATTAGGCATTTGGCCACTGTCCCAAGTCAGGCCTTGGATGATATGAACTCCTGAGCTGCTTCTGATTCCATATCCATGGATGGAAGATTGAAGTCCTGGGGAACTTCACTGCCAATCCCAAGATGGCTTCTAGCAGCTCAGGCAGGGATGTTGCTATGCAGTAGGGAGGATGGGACAGGAGCAACAATCCCAACTGATGCCATGAATCCAATCTCAAAAATAGGGTCTTACAGCCTGGGATGTTCAGAAACACAGCTCCTGAAAACAACAAGAGATTCTCAGATAACAATCGCCACCCCACCTCCCCTGCCCTGAGGTCTCAGCTGATGCCAAACTCTAAACCCAGCTGGAATGTGCCACCCCCCCAGTGTCAGCCAGGTGTCCATGATGCATGCCATGTTTGCAAGCTCCTCCACAATCAGATCACAAATAAGGAGAGCTTTATTATTTACAGACCTGGTGTTCACAGCAGCAGCTGGGTCTCAGGGCTTCCAAAGGCATGCTAACCAGGTACCAGGACAGAGGGCTGGAATGTGCCACTGATAATAAACATTGGGGGTTTGTTCCCCTGAAATGGCCTGCCCTCTTGTCCCTTATCCCTCACCACCAATATCTTCTAATCTGCCCTCAATTCTTAGAGGTGATCTTCCTCCCCCCCCACTTCCTACCCTTCAACCCATTCCCAACTGTAGGGTTGAAAATTTGGCCATCTCCAATACCTATATCCACCCTAATCAAATGCTTCCAGAGGGTGGAGTGGGGGAAAGGAATACATCGTGACAACAGGATCCTTCCTCCCTCAACTAGTCCACTCCTCCACATCCAATACTCCCTCCCAGGCTTACTATTCCCACTGGCAAATCATGGGGGGCCATCTACTCCCCCACTACACCCCTGTCTCTCACTCAGGGGAGAGCTCCAACCATACAAACCAAACTTCAAATTTCAGACCTGATGCCTCCTTCTCCAGTGATGATCCTACATGGAACTTCAGCCTCAGTCCAATAGTTATTAAAATTGCCCAAGCAGTTGTGTCACAGGGCATGACATATTCAAAAGTCAAACCACCATTGCCTGCCACACCAGCCCAGTGCCACCCAGTCCACAAGTCCTCATGGCCCCATTTTGTTCATTGGGGTCCCTACCACATCTGTTCTGCTGAAGTAAGAAGGGTGCTGTTGGGCCTCACCCCTCCGGAGACTGTCTGCCAAACCTCTTCCTCTAGCAGTTCCGTGCTCTCTGCAGCTCTCCCAGGTTCCACCTCGTGGTACTCACAGATTCCACCAACATCTCCATTGGCAGCTGCTTTCCAGTCTCCACTAACAAACTCTCCTTGATTCCCACCAGCTTCCTCTGGCCCCTCTCAGCCCCAGACTCAGATATGGTCTCCACAGCTCTCCCAAACCTTTGGTGGTGTCTCCATCAGTGACCATGGCTCTGTCTCCATCGGCGACTCCCAGAATCTCTCTATGGCCCTCATACAGCTGCTCTGAGCTCCCTCAGTCCTGACCTAGATTCCCACAGATCTCCCAGCAACATTGACTCTGTTGTCAGCTTACATAAAGGTACAGCATGACTCTTTCAGTTCTCTCTCACTCTGTTGGTGGCCCCATCTTCTTTCCTGGACCACTGCAGCAGAGGTAGCTCCAACAGGCAGAAAAGCAAATTCCGGGAAATGCCAGGAAACACTAGGAAAGGTGGAAAAGCAAGGGGGGGAAGGAGAATCCTTCTCACTCACTCTCACCCCAAACACACACAAACAACCTATTAAAATAGGGAGATGAAAAATTAAAATTAACAAATCCCAGAAGCTCCACTTGCGTTTTACCTGCTTGCTTTATTTAGAAGAATATTTTCTGAATAAAATATTTATTAAGAAATATTTTCTTCAATGAAACTTATCAATTTCACTATCTCTGCAAATTCCACCAGCTTCACTTTCCATTCTTCCATTGTAGGTATTTGTACGTCCTTCCAGCTTTGTGCATATCAAAGGCTCACTGATGTTACCATATTTAAAACCAAAGTTACATAAAATGTTTCTATTTGTTTGTCCATTAAACCAAAAGAAAAATCTCTGGTTTCAATTCATTTTTAAAATTTTCTGAACCAGAATGCATACTTGATCCAAATATTTTCTACCTTTCTTGCATGTCCAGCAAAGATTAAAAAATGTACCTTCAGTTTGATTACATTTCCAATAAATATATGAAATTCCCTTGTACATTTTTGACAATTTATCTGATGTCATATATCATTTTTAATAAAAATTCTCTTTAAGAGTATATTTAATGTAATTGTCCATCTTTTCTTCCATATATTCTCCCATTGGTCTAACTGTGTATTATATACAAAATTTTTGCCCATTTTATCATACGATCCTTAACTTATTCATCCTCTGTTTCCATTTTCAATAAAAGTTTGTACATCTTAGTAATATTATGATCATCATTTGTGCACAACTCCACATTAAACTCAGTCTTATCATTTTTGAATTTATAATTTCTCTTATCATGCTGAAATCTTTACATTCACTGAGCATAAGCAAGCCAGTGGCATGTAAAGCATTGCAGCTCCAGGTTTTCTTTGGTTTTTAATTTAAATTCTTTTTGATAAAAATTCAACAAAGAAGCCTTTTTTTAAAAAAGGCTTTTTTGGATGACAACTATAAAGAGATTTAGGAGACTATTTTACCTAATACTTATTCCAAATTCTCAATATATGTCTAATAAAATTATTTTTCAAATCTACATTAAACTTGACTCTATTGTACTAGCCAGGCCAACCAACTCTTAAATCATGCTCTTCCAATTCCAATAATCATCTATTTCTTAAAGAAACCCAATCTTGTATCCATACTAAACAACAATTTGCAAAATACAGTTTTAAATCTGGTAGTCCTAGCCTCCCTCTTTCTTAAATACAAATTTACTGTATTGAATGAATTGTATTTAATTCTTGGTTTCTTGCCTTGCCAAACAAATTTGGAAATATCTTTTCACCATTGCTTAAATATTACATTAGTTATCAGTATAGGTATTCTCTGGAATAAAACTAACATTTTAGACAAAACATTCATATTAATTACAGAGATTCTTCCTAAGAATGACTGTTGCAATTTTTCCAAACTCAATGCATCTATTTTTAAACTTTTTAAATTCCATACCTTAACATAGTTTGAAACAACATTAAATTCATATTAGTCAAGTTAACATCCAAATATTTAACTTTGTTCTCAATTTTAAAATAAGATTTGTTATTCATCAGATTGTCTTGTGTAATCATATTTTACCAACATCTTTGTCTTTTGTTTATTCATCTTAAAACCTGCTAATATGCCAAAACTTTTCAATTTTTTAATCAAAAAAATTAAATCCCTATCAGAGGATCTTGTAAAATCAAAATCAAATTATTAGCTCTCAATTTAAAAGTATCATTTTTAAGCCCATTATCTTCTCATCTTGTCTAATATATCTATTGAGAACTTTAAGAACCAAAATAAACAACAAAGGGGACAAAGGACAACCTTATCTTTTCTCCTTCTGGATATCCCATGCTTTAGTCAAATCACTATTAACCATAAGTTTTTTGAGATATATGTATCGATTTCTTGAATAAAATTCTCACCAAAATCCATATCTTCCAAAACTTAGAACAAAATTGCAAGTTCAAATTGTCAAAAGCTTTCTCAACATCTAAGAAGATTGTGTGACTTGTTTTTCATTATGTTGTTATATTCAATTATATACAGTGCTGTCCTCACATTATCTTTTAATTGTCTATAGGTGAAGTCCACACTGATTTTCATGAATAAACTATTGTAAAAACATTTTTACTCCATCTGCCAAAATTGATGAAAACACTTTATAATAATTATTCAATAAAGAAATTAGTCTATAATTCTTAGCAGAAATTAAATCTTGCCCTTTCTTTATCAACAGTGCAATATTAGCCTTTTTCCAAGATTCTGGCATTGCATCTCCTTATAAAATAGAATTAATTATTTTCTGAGTAGTTGCAAACGTCGATCCAACTGCCAGTATTAATAGTGCTGACTTTAAGGACAAAGAAAAAAGCGATATTCCAACTATCACCTTTATAGAGTCCCAGTAACACAACTATCATATTCAGATATGAACCCTGAATTCTACTCAATCAATCATGGGCTGCCTTACTTTTTTATATGATTGAGCAATGCCTGATTTATATGTTATGCTAAATGATAATGTGTTTTCTTTGATTCTGAGTTATCATAGCATGGAACATGAACATGTAAATAATGATGTTCTTTTAATGGGTTCACACATTAGGCTACACAGAAAAATAAACAAGATTATGGTTTAGCATAAAGCTTGTTCCATTAGAAGTCCTCTTACAGCATTGATGAGGAGGAGGTAATTAGAAGATGATGTAATGTCACTGAGTGCAGAAGTCAAAATTAAAATATCCTGCTGTCAAATGATTGTAGCCTTTGTTTGAACATCTTAAGTAAAGTCACTTCCTTTCTAGATGAGTTTCACAGTGAAATGGATCTGCTAGAAAGGTTTTTTTTTCTAACACTCTATCAAAACCTGCTTTCCTGTAGTTTAAATTCATGATTCTATATCTGGTACCCTGGAATTAGGGTTCCAATTGTAATGTTTAATAAAATTATTATTAAAAGAATGCGAGTCCTCTCAAGGACACTGTAAAACAACAGATTTGAGCATCAGAAGCTGAGGGAGACAGCATCTTTGTCCTCAGCAGCACCGCAACCTTTAATAAGGACACTAAGCCTGCTAAATTGACTTGAAAATGTTCAATTTAACTACTTTATTAATGAGACTTTCAAAATGGCAAGCTTAATTTAACAGCTGGTGAGTTTTACCTTCTTTTTCAGATTTAAGAAATTTTAAAAAGAAAGTTAAGAATTTAACATAATATACAATTGTGAAAAAGTATTAAAATGATTTTGATGAATTGGGAGACCAGAGATATTTGGGACATTAGCTATTTTGCTGAAAGATTTGGGAAATAACTTTTTATTGCATGCAGTTATGCTTCTGGGAATGACTGACAAAATATGGAACAAAAATGGAATAAAATCCATTTTATGAACTAAAACTCGATGAAGATTGCAAATGCATATTAAAGGACCAAGCAGAAAACAATTAAAATGGTTAATTCAGGTATATTTTTTCTTATTTAAAAATGTTTTATGAAACATGGGCTTAAATATTAATAACTAATATCTAGA
Source organism: Acrochordus granulatus (assembly GCA_032468055.1). Taxonomy (NCBI): domain Eukaryota; kingdom Metazoa; phylum Chordata; class Lepidosauria; order Squamata; family Acrochordidae; genus Acrochordus; species Acrochordus granulatus. Next base: position 75,907 of record JANHZU010003250.1, read on the forward strand.
AATAATACAGATTTCAGTGCATAAACTTCTGGAAAACAATGAGAAAAATTTAAAAAACTTTTACCAGATATAAATATTGTAGAGTTTGAAGGTATGGAAAACAATAAAATGGAGATTACTAGCATGGAAATGCAAAAGACAAATCAGGAAAAGAATTTGGACATGGAAGAACGACAATAGGAAATTATGGATGAAGCTTTTTAAGGGATTTACAAACTAGGCTGTTGAAAACTTTGAAGACTCCTTTTAAATGATAAAGATCAAAATGCAATAAAATCTTGCAATGCCATAGGAATGATTTAAAGGTCAGGGAATATAAAGTTGGACTATTTTACCAGACAATAACTATCGGTTTGTTCTTTCTCGTAAATTGCTAATGAACAATTTGCTGAACTAGTATTGAAAAAATATTGTTTTCTGGATTATCCATAGATAAAAGTTAGGCTATGGAGAAAGGAGGGTCTTTTTTATGTGTAACTTTAAAAGAGAGTAAAAGTTAGTATATTAGCTTAACTTCTGCATGGAAGTTGGAAGCCAAGTTATTGCATTTTTCTTTTTTCTATACCTTCTCAACTTTTTTAAAGCTGAGTTTTATGTTCATTAAAATCATATTCAATTACATTATTAACAAAAAAGAAAAATCAGATTCCATGACAGTATTTGGTTGGATTAAATATTAAGACTGTTAGAAATAAAAGGAAGGAATATAAAGTTGGTTTATGTGATCAAGGTTTTAAAAAAAGACCTTATTTGCACAGTTCTACACAGTTTTGCACAGTTTTTTTTCACAGCCCTTTGTGGACTTTTTCCTAACATCAGGATTGTTTTATAGATTTCCTTATATATTAGAAATGGCATTTGGGATACAGATATTTGTTTGTCATCTATTAAAGAATTAAAAATTACTTCATGTGTTTATATTTGTGATGAAGGGTGGAAGTGACTTTATATACTTCTTTATTATATTCTTTTTCTTCTCTTCTGTTTCTCCTTTAGTTGATATTGTTTTCACTCTTGTAATCAAAATTCTTAATAAAAGTTATATTTTAAAAAGAAATTGGAAACAGATTTTCATCCTGCATTAGTGTTTGATTTTTATAAATATGTTGTCTGCTCTTCCTACAGTTGTATAACCAAGTATGAAGAAAAAGTTGAGAATTGGCTTGATAATCAGATTTACTTTTGCATTTCAAATCTGGTATATTGGTTTTTGAAGAAGGTTGACAGCAGGATTGCTGCTGGCCAGGCAACACATATTTGTTACTTTTAAGCCAGGAAGGGTTCTTGCTATCAAGCACCAAATGCAAATTTCCCTCCAATTCTTATTCAGTTTTTTTGCATATATCTTGCCATAACCCTTATACTGCCACTTCAAAATAAAAATGACATATCTTGATAAACACTATAACAATTACATTGCCATGTCTATTCCAAACCTATAATGGCATTAAATTTGTCAGTACTATTTGTGTATCTATCACAAATGGGGTTTACTATTCACAGCAACAAACTAACTCTATTGAATTTGTCATTTTTATTTTATAGAGAGAGGATGAAAGAGAATATTTAACTCTCTTGAATAAATAAATACTTCTTTTCTGCTTATGCTTCCTCTGGAATTCTCATCTGTGTCAAATCATTAATGATAGCCGAGCTTAAATGGCAATAATTGCTGTCACATTGCTGTTGTGCTATAGGAATGATTTATCCTAAACTACCAGGAGGATTGTGAATCATAAATTCAGATCTAAACAATCCCTAATCTCAGACATATACTATATAATGATGACAGACTCTGATTTAATGCACTACAAAGCTTTGAGTTGGATAATACTTATAAAAGACTAAGAACAGGGAAATCACAATAGAAATTAGGATTGCCATTACTCGAAAATGACAGAGCACAAACCTAAGAAATGCAGGTATGGGCATTAATGCAAATTGTAGGTAAATTTTGGTCCATTTTTTGGCCCATGTAAAAATGGGCCATTTTCCACAGATATTTGTCACTTCCTGAACACCTCCCTATCACCTTATTGAGGTATTGATTTTACAGGACTTTGGAAGCTGAGCTGATATTATAGACAAGACTTGGGCTGCAGAAGAAGCACTACAAAGGCAGAGTTTTCTCCAGAATTATAAAAAGAGCATTTTCCTATTATAAGTTCCCTCTGCAGCTAGAACCCATTCATGTGTTGTCACCATCTCCTAACGTTGTTAGTCTATTCTCCAGACAGCAGCTTGTTGCTGTTGGTTTATTTTTGTCCCCACCACAAAAAGAAAACATAGTGACAGAAGGACAAGCAAGAAGACAGGAGTCAAATAATTGTCCAGCTGAAAGGAAGCTGATAGCACAGGGAGAAAAAATGGAGGAAGTTGCTGGCAATGCCCAGCAGTGGGGAAATTCTGCATAATGTTGGTAAGAAAGAAGTGGGTCTAGTGACATGTAGAAGGGACTTTATACATGGCAGAATAGACTAGCAGAGATCCCCTAGTACTATAAGGAGCCTTCTGCCATGAAAAACAAGAATCCCCTCCCTCCAATCCCCAAGCAGGGTTTCTTTTTGCAAACAGCTAGCCACAGCTGCAGATCCATGGATTTTCCTTTCCATCCTCTGAGTAGTTATAAATATGAGGTCCATTCATGACTCAGGACAACCAGAACAGTCCTAATTAGAGGTCTGTAGCACTTTTTAGATAAAACCAAAAGAGTGGGATGAGCACCCACCTTCAGCATCCCTTTAAAGAAGGTTTGTCTTTTGCTGGAATCACAGAGTAGTTGTGCAGTACCAAAAATAGTTTAGTTTAGAAGACACTTAATATGTCTTCAGATATATGCCCATACATGCCTCAAACAACCAAGTCACTCCCTGTTGATGCCTCCTCAGCTGACGTATGTATTTTCCTGTAATTGCACATCTGCCTGTGATGCCAAGGAACATTCAGCTTCTTGAAAGATTACAGGTATGCTATGGTTGCCAACACCTGTTCGAAAGCATATGTTCAGCTTTGGATCCAAACCACAGCTCATTCCTAGTCATATTGTGATGTGCTGAGTCATACCATGTTGAACCTGTATATTGGCACTGGATTGTCAAGAAGGTGTGGATTGTGATGATGGATTTGGGTTTTTTAAATAACACTTTTGCTAGTAATTATAGTAATACAAATAAATATTAACGCTAACTACAAAAAATAAAAAAGGATTAAACTACAAATATTAAAAAGAAAAAATAGAAAGTGCATTTTCTATTGTGATTATGGATTTGGACAGAACGTACCTGTTAGACTTTTACTTCCCTCTAGAGCTCCAGGGAACTTATAAGAAGATTAATTTTTTCAATTTATAAGATAATTTGAGCTGAGAAAGTGTAAAGGGCTCAAAATCACACAGGAAAGAATTTCAGAAAATATGGCATCTGATGTTTTTTACATTTATTTAATCATCAGGCAATCAAGGACTTCCACGCTCCTGTCTTCAGTGATCTGCAGCCTTCCTGGCTGGCCATGCATTTGTAAGTCTCACAGAAGACTTCAGGAGGGAATTCCTTCTTTGGGGCTTTTATTCCTTTTTTTTGTGGCATTTCTACTGCTCCTTTTAAACAATTCAGTCCTTTAGAAACTATTGGGAAAAAGTCCTTTCCCTCTAAAAAAATTTCAGAGAAAGCATCAACTCAATTTGTCTGCTCAAATTGCATGAAGAAATTTAAAAGGCCATTTATGCCAAAGTCTGACAGGGAAGAAATAAGAGGTATCATTCACTCAAAGTAGCAGCAGCAGCAGTTGCTGAATCAATCAGATGGGTAGTAGTGACAGAACATACTGGGTGAAAGAAGAGCAAGATTTCCTTCTCCCTGTTTTTTTTTCACTGGGAAAATTAAGGAATGTGAATAAAAAATACTGTCTAGTATGGGTTATGGGTAGGAGGTCTTCAGTGATAACAAGACTGAATCAAATTGTTGGAATGACGTTCATGCCTTATAACTGTGATGGCATTAATTATTTTTTTAGCTAAGGGTTTATCTGAATATCCTCTCGGTAAAATTATGAACTTTTTTTTAAAAAATTAAAGTCCTGTTCAGAGATTCAGCTGAATTTGTGGAGGCATGTATTGGATAGACAAAGGGTAGTGCCTGTTGGCCATACTGCTTTAAAGTCTTTAAAGTCTTTAAGCAAGGTGTTGCAATTATTTCTCCACAATTTTTTTCTTATGAGGACAACACAGTTCTTCACAGATCTATACAATGGCCCTTCTGGATGATAGACAGTCAAAATTCACTGTTCCTTTCATGGAGAATTATGCTACTTGACTCAGAATTGGTTTCTCATCTGCAAGGGCAATAGTATTTCTAATAAGGTGAATAAAAGAGTGTGAATAAAAGAATCCAATCTTTATAACTGTTTTTCACCCCAACATTTTGATGCCTTAATACCACAAGGCATTAAAAGACAATGGCAAATCACTAAGATATTCATTTATCCTTCAAGGAGAAAGTACATAAGAGGAGATTTGTAGGATTCAATAAAGTTACAGACCTTTTAGGAGGAAAAGGGGTTACCTCCAGCTTTCATGAATTTTGCTGAATGTTTTTCATCTATACTGGGAAATTGCTGCATTGCATATAACTACCTCATCCAAGACTTTACATAAAGCAACAATTATAATAGTACTATAAACCAATTTTCTGTGTTGTTTCTTTCCTTGGGGGCTTATTATTGTTTCTTTGTGTAAATATGGCTTCTGCACAAATCCCTAGGAAAGAAAAAAAATTAGGGTAAGTAAGAAATAATGAACAAAATGTTCCAGATTCAGAATAACATAGCATCATTCATAACTTTTCATCAGAATGTTTTGAATGATGTGTTTTCTATAGAACATTTTGAGTGTTTCAACACAGAGAACAATAGGCACTCAAAACAATTTCTTGCATCCTTATTTTTCATTTCAGTTACATAAATAGTTGGAGGTAGTCCATGCTGAGTATTACCTACTATCCTTCTATAGAAAATAATCATTAAAAATAAAACATTTTAACATCCCCATAGCAAACTACAAAAGCATCAGTTAAGATATTTTTGTAACCTGTGCTTGGCTAAGAAGCATAAACAACATCACAACTGCAAAATACAATTCACATTTTGAGTCTAAAGATTCTTTCTCTAAGGTAAATGCTCCATTGTGTGCACTTTTCCTTACATAGTTTGTAAATTGTCTTTAAAGAAAGAAACAGCAATTCATGCAGAAAACTTGAGTAGATATTATTTATTTGTTAGAAACTGTACTACTTTTCACTAAAATAAATTCCAAACCAGGATAAAATAAAACAAAAAATGGAGAACATTACATTACAACCCATGATGTTTAAATTCCTAAATTTAAATAGGAAAAATATAAAAGCCACAGTAAAGGTACTGTTCAGACAAGCAATTACCCTTTTTATGTCTAAAATGATTTTCAATTTCTGAGCATTGACTCAGAGAGTCAATTGTTGCAAATGAGTCTCCTTCTCCACCTCAGCAAAATCCAATTTATGGCACAGTCCAAGCCCCTGGCTGTTGTTTATTGGCTAAAATACTCTTAAAGCCTTTCTGGGTAGATGAATGCAAAAAACATACAGTGGCTGATAAATGTAGGAGTGTAAACAGCTTGGGATAAAACTTTAGAGCAGGAACTATTTTCTTTGGGGCATTGAATATTTGAAAATTCTGTTTTCAAAACAGTGAACAAACTACTACAGTTAATTAACTTTTGAAGATTGATCATGTACATACATATTGTTTGTATCAAACTGGTTGCCTAAGGATCAGTTCTGTTAACATTATAGTTATATATTCAGTCAAGGTCAAATTTGTCAAATAGTTATATTTTAAGGAGTGTGGGAAGGAATTGTATTTGGAAATTTGTCCCCCATTGTTTCTTTTGAACATTTTATTATTAGTAATAATAAAATAAATTTATTAAGTTTATTAAACTTATCAGAATATAAAATACAAATAAAAATGAAAATGAAAATAAGGGAAAAAGGGATGGGGAAGAGAGAAAAGTGTGGGATGGGGGAAAAACATTTACTTCTGATTATCTTCAGAGCAGTAGAATAAAGTAGAAACATAACTTCAACTTTTTGTTTTTCCATAATTAGTATTTATAAGCCATTTCTATAACAATAACATATTTAATCAGAAAACGCCAAAGTGATAGTTTTGTTTTTAAAGTATGCAAGTTAATCAGAGTATTGAAGGAGAAACATGGGATCAAGCAATCTTATACCCATGTAGTTGTTCACTGGTTTAGTTCATATATACGCTTGATTAACTCACAACAAACGGGGTCATATAATATGCTAAATCATCAGAAAGTCGTCCAACTCTAAAAAAACAGATGTCGTATGTACAAAAGGAAAGAAAGAAGGAAAAAAGGCATCCAGCCAATGGATGGATACTTCTGAATAATAAAGATTATATAATGTAACTCTGAAAGAAGGCTAATGTACAAATGCAATTGTAAAAAATTATGATTCATCTTATAACCATGTTTGTTGTCTTCTTAAAATAATATCTATTTTAAGAAATTATACTGAAAAATTAAACACTTTTTTAAAGAAGGACAATAAAATAATGTTACTCATATTCTTGGTTTCATCTATTTTTGTATGAATATGAGAAAAAACTGAAATTCAAAGTTAGTTTCATAAGGTAAGTTCTTAAGAAAAGAAAAGTAGCCTTAAGGAAGCCAACACAGAGAAGGAAGTCAG
>JANHZU010003250.1:103922-115264 GCA_032468055.1 Acrochordus granulatus
ATTCTTGTAAACAAATATTACGTTGGAGAATAATGCATTACTGAGGATTGGTTTGTTTTTAATTAAAATAATTATTTTAAAAAATAGTCAAGAAGTATGGTAGACACAATGAAGGTGGCCATGGCAATATGGAACCCATAGGAATCTGGTTTTCTACCACTATTGCTAGTATTGTAGTACTAGTTGACAAATGAATTTCTTTCCTCTGTCTCTATGACCTGGATAACCATTTCCCCTTTTCGTATTGTCTAATTTAATCTATCTTTGCCTAATTGTATATTTCAATCTAAAGAACTAATACTATTGTAAGGGAGAACCATTAAAAAGCCTTAACAGTCAGGAATGAGAAAAAATATTAAAGTTGAAGAATAACCAAGTCAGCAGGAATCTGATATGAAATACAGATGGAGAAGCAATATTATATTTCAACCAGTTTGGGATAAACAACACAAAGAGTTTAATTTAATTCTGGTCATATTTCTTTATATATTCTCACCATCTTAACAATAATCTAAACAATTTGTGTTAGAAATTACTGTTAATGATAGCTCTGGTAGGTTTTGTCTACTGCTGTCTTCATTGCAATGATCTGAAATAAAATTTTGAGTGAAGATGTTTGTTAAAATTTTAAAAACGGGCATGCTTAACACTACAAAATCCATAGCTATTATGACATGATCATTATTACAATAGGGATCTAGGAACACGCTATTCCCATTTCAAAGAACACAAATAAATATACTTCATTGACTTAATAATCCATATATTATCCACGAACATAGACATAAACAATAACGGTAGCTTTGCAAGTTGTTTTAAAGATAGCATGGCCAATGAACAAATTGCATTGCATTTTGGCATTGTTTTCTTGTGAATATTATTCTTCTAAATTCATTGCCTTTATTACTTCTATTTGAGCTGAGTCACACACCCACTTAAAGGTAGATAGAAATATTTCTGGTTCAGTTGCATACCTAGAAAAAAAACCAAGCCAACTGTATTGCTTAACATCAGCACAAGCTATGGATACTTCTATTTAGGAAACAGGGAGAGTAATCCAATTCCCTCAATCTGATTTTGGAGGCTGAAGTATTTTTGATGTTGTGCTGAGAACAGAGCACAAGATGAAACTGAGGACAGAGAATCATTTACAGTATGTATATCTTTCTCCTCCTAATATTTTAAAAACGTAATTGCACATTTTAGGTCAATGCTGTTCACAGTGCTGTAAGGCATGGATATATTATCCTTCAGTATTTGAGTATCCTTCAATATTCTTCCTAACTCTGCTTCCTTTTTTGAATATATGTCTCTAGCATACATGCTGGCTAAGGAATAAAGTTGCCAAGGTTGGACATACCCATTCTAAGGATTTTTAGGGCCACTGGAGTGAACTCTTTGTCCATTCTGTTTATGGTGATTGATCCATCCAAATGAGAAAACAGTTCATGTCACTGAATGCCCAAATAGTCATGTAACATGATCTTCAAAGTTATATTGGTCTCCTCTGAAGACCATTATTTTATCCAAATAATGTAAATATAGTTGCACAATGTTTATTAAATATTACGATAAAGTACAGCAGAGGAAGAGAATAAACTCTGACAGAAGCAAATCACCAGCTAAAAATCTCCTTTCTGACATCTGATCAAAGGAATTTAATATTGTTCACCTATTTCAGACCCATATAACTTATAGAACAAAATATAATCATTCTATTCTGTTTCTTTATCTATTTTTTAAAAAATACTCAAATTACATTTAAATATTTTCAGTGGTAAATTAATAACACATTTCATTAAAAAATCAACGTTTGTAAACTTATGTATATTAAAATGTCTTTTACACATTTAAATCCCTAATTTTTAATCGATAAACAAAGTGCAAACAGAGCATTGAGGAAATGTGAACATTATGTTACTCTGCTGTCTGACTTTAAAAACACACACACAAGGAGAGAGGTTTTCTATTTTGTAATTATTATTATAATTCATGTAATGAAAGATAAAATAAAACATAGCATTGCATGATCCACCCAGGCACAGAATGAAAATCTTGAAGATTTTATTCTAGGGAACTTTGTCTTTATTGATTTAAATAGGAGTAAACATGAAAATAAAAATAGTCTTCCTCTGTTTTCTGCTGAAAAGCAGCTTGTAACTGCATGAATTCTATTAAAAAACAGGAACTTGGTACTCCCGTTTCATTCAAATGGACTCCCATGCTAATTCATTTCTTGCAGCTAACCTCATTTCAACATTAACTTTAAATTATACATTATGGGATGATCTTTTTGTTTTGTTTTAAAAAACAAGTACTAGCTTTTATCTGGGCAAGAACTAACATATCCTTTGGCTATGTTTGTAAGTATAGTGAGAAAGCACTTCATGAATATGTATCATTCAGCAGATTTAGAGAAATGCCAACATGGGGATACTGAGATACAGTATGCCAGTCTTCTTGCCTAATAATTATGGCCATTAATGTTAGCTCTAATGAAAATATTATTAAAGGGAAAGACACCCATTACTTTAACTTTAGCTTCATGAAAAACCAGAAGAATAAAGTGAATTCTCATTCAATACAGCACTGTTAACCCAAGACAATTGTTGCTTTGTGTTCCACTATGAAGGTCTATTAAGGATGGTTATAATTAAATGTCTCAAATGGTAAATTACAACAATATGAATGCAACCATCTGCAAAGCTGATTCTCTACCACTGAGGAATCTTTACTTCACAAACACATAATGCAAGAGGTTTTAAATAATTTCTTAAACAATGCTATTCTTTTTATTGGGTCATTGGCTTCTCTTACTATGTTTGGTATTTTAACATGATCTTCCTATCTGAAAATTGGAAGAAAGTATGTTAAGAAAACCTTTTAATATAATTAATAGCTTCTATGAGAGTGCAATTAGAACTAAAGAGATTTAATTAAAATAGCATCTAATCATAAGTCTTCCCTCAGTTCTTCATAAACAGCCAGCATAGATTTTGATGCATTTATTTATTTATTTTTCAGATGTATGTAGTTGCCCATCTCACCAGATGACTCTGAGCAGCGTATTTATTGAGTGATTCATGAAATTCAATTTTACTCTGACCAATATTAAACCCCAAAGAATAGAAAGAATGTGTACTACACGTAACTTTTTTGTTATTGCCCAGTGGATCACTGGGGAAATTACTTGTTGACTATGAAGAAGGATTATAGCTTTCCTATATGTCTTTGCCAACACCCAAAGCAATAAAATTTCTGAATCAACAGTTAACTTGTCTTTGTATAGTTTGAAATACAGTATAGCTAGATTTTTACAAAGACTTCAGAAACTGTGGCATAGCATACTGTTTCTTCACATTCCTCTACAAATAAATGGTAAAATGCAGCTATTCCACTTGCTTATATTAATTCTTAAGACATGGTTAATAAGTGCCTTCAGAAAGATTTAATAGTGTTCAAGAATACACAAGCATTCACTTTTTAATTTTGACATTTGTTCAATAATCTGAAAATGATGTAAATACTACATGCATAAATATAAATTTCATTATCACTATAAGTATACAAAATTATTACATGACTAGAAAAGGTTTAAGATAAAGTACACACAAATAATATTTAAAAATTCTTTAACTAATTTTTAGATATTTTTTTCAGTTCTGCTAGCTTTAGAAGACTGATCTTTATGTACAATATTTGGCAGAAAAGAAGTTGTAAATTATGAGTAGTGGAACAAACCCACCTGCATACTGTGCCATCATCAGTCAATAGTCTCCATGTATCGTGCTCTCAGTTCAATTGTGATGGAGGTATTTAGGATCCAGGACTTCATTAAAAATTCTGCCTGACAGATATGTAATAAATACAGAAATATGGGAATATAATATTGTAAACAGAACAATGATGACAAGTGAAGAGAAATGAGTGTCATTCTTAAAAGAAAATCAGTGCTTGTTTATATTAGTATTATTTTCTTCTGCTTTTAAAATGTTTTAATACATCATTTTGTTATAGCAACCTAATTTAGGAAAAAAGTTATATATATATATAAACAACAAGAATATTACCAATATAATGTCAAATCAGAACAAATAACCATAGTAAAAAAATAATAAAAAGATAAAGGAGTTGGAAAATTATGCTATGAAAGGAACTATAAAATTAACTATATTGTTCACAAGTTGTTTTTCTAGCTCCATTGTCAAGAAGCCCAGACAATGTATGTCACAATCTATTGCTGCAGATCAAGTGTAGATATCTCCTTCCAGTGCTGTATAATAATCTTGTTTTCATAACTCAGTGATTTCATAAACATCCACATAATTTTCAAAGGCAGTGATCCTGCTTCACTGTATAGGATTATAGATTTTATTTCCCCCAGTGATTGCTATTAAAACATACACTACTAATCAATTGACATTATTTTTGGTTCCCATCCTGAACATATTAACTTCAGTGGGATTTAAAGATACATATTCAGGATTTTTCTATTTTATCATTTCTGTCCCATGGATAATTGTATTTATCTTCTTTAGGGACAAAAAGTATCTCTCTTTATTTAATAATAGCTCTTTCATTTAATTAATTGAAATCCTTTCTTTTTCATGTAGAATTCAACTGATATTACACAAATTAGATTATGATTAAGTGATGTTTGGTATCTTCTATTCTGTGACAAGAGAATCAGGTTAGAGAAATATGAATTATTCAGTTGTTTATATGGCCCTGTTTACGATGATCCAATGGGGCTGTTATAAATTCATGAGGAATGCCTACGTTTAAGCTATATATAGTTAAGTTTGTAAGGGGTCAACTTTTCTCAATCCAATAACTTTAAACATTGGGACTACAATGCTCAGGATTCTAATAATGGCTGGGAATTCTGAGACTTTTATACCTAAAACATTTGGAAGAGTATTATACTAGGGAGGTTTGTCCTTCACATTTTTAATAAGCATAGTAAATAAATATTACTCCATGATTAATAACAATCAATGTCTTGCCTAAGGTGTAATAATCAGCTGTAGAAAGATAGCATATGACATTAGACTAAAGAGTTAGACTTCCACTTCTTAGAGTTTAGTATTGAATATGCTTCCATCCTCTCCAGTTGGCCTTCATGTTTAAAAGTTGTCCACTAATTCTTGTACATCTATTAATTCAGAACAATGTAAGGGTGAAGCCATTGTTTATGAAATAATGTAGCATAAAAAGCATAAATAGTATAATAATGCATGAGCCTGCTTTGGACATTGTTTTCATCAATGTATCTATGAAGGTATGTTTAATCTTCATGATATATTCCACCAAGGCAAAAATTAGCAGTGAAAAAAATTACCACTTTTGATTCCCATTCAGGATTTATGCACAAGGTAATGAATTATATTTAGATAGTTAAACAAATTATACAAAATTACACATATGAATATTTTATATTTTAAAACTCTGAAGCCTTTGACAATATTACGTCTGCCACAATCTATATCAAACCAAGCTGAACTGAACATCACATGCCTTTGTCTTTATTCTCAAACTTCTGAAATATATATTTTTGTTTCTTCAATGTATTAACCACATACCAACTGCTATAACTTTTGTAGAAACTGTTAAAACAGCAGAGACTTGTTACCATCATGTTGTAAGCCTCATAGAGGTTGTATAATCAATTCTTCAGGTGTTTATTATTAGACCCAACCCATAATAAATTTATTGGAAAGACAGGTGTCCAGTTTAATTTGTGTCACCTGAAAAATTGGCTTAAATTACTCTTCATTGCTGCTGTTTTAGCAACATGCTGACCTCCCTGATCTTGCAGGATGACATTATATCCTCATGGAAGACAGTCATCCTCACAAAGTGACAAAACTGTAAGTTATCTGCTCCACTATCTGCCTTTATTTGGCTCAACAGCACTGGTCAGTAGCACTTTTGGCACTAATATCCAGTTTAGCCTAAGCATAAATTTTTGGGCAAAAGAAAATTTTTTGGGCAAATGTCTCTTTTGGGAAGCTGTTCTCATAATCATTCACTCTTGTCCATTACAATACCTTGAAATCTTTACACCTAGAAAGAACCACATCTTTACACAGCAAAGACTCCATGCCTGCTTGCTGGATGAACTAGAAATAGTTTTTCTTTTGTATCAATACTATCCTATCTATATAGTGTGGCAGGTCCATTTAATATTCTCTCTTTCTACCCTCTCTCATGCCATGTCTGAGATAAGAAAGTGGTTTTTCTTAGAAGACACATAATAAGATAGGTCCAGAAGATCTATTAAATTCATTGCAATTATGATTGCTGTTAGAAGCTCAATTATTTGTCTATTTCAATAACCACAATCCTTTTGTGTTAGCGTTTCTTTCTAATACTGTAATGTGTCATGTTGCTTTCTATTCTGTTATGCTATTTTATTTATTCAAATGTATTTCCTCCCCAATGCCAGAACTCTGGTCTGTCTTTGGGACATACAATTAACTAAACTAAATATCTTATTATAAACATTACATCTGCAATCTGGAATGAAACCTAGAGTATTTTTGCTGGGATCAGAGAACTAGAGATCCAGCCTCAGAATATCACATCAACAGGGTTTAGTTTCTTACCCTACCTCTGATACTGAATTCCAATATCAAGATTCAAGACTTGGAAGACTAAGACTTTCCTGATTAAAATCAGGGACACATTAAGAAAGATAACAGATGTTCAGCTCATCCAATGCAAAGACATGCACCCAAACCAGCAACAGATCTATGGCAGTCTAGAACTGACATAGATTAATTTCCTGCCTCTGGAACCAAGACAAAGGCTATTATTTATTAAAAATAACAGCCTGAAATGGGAAAAAAAATCTGTTCCTCTGCCAGTGCAAGCCCGCAGGAGTCATCTTTCTGTCCTTGAATTGCCCTGCTGCTCCTGCTAACATTTTGTTATAATTAAAGGAAGTAATTCACTTATGATCTACTGGAGTATAAAATGGAGTCAGAGGCAAATACTATTATTTTTCATAAACTTTCCATGACCTCTGATTAACTTTTCAATGAAAAGACTGAAAGCAATAAACCATCTAGAAACTGGTAAAGATATCTTCCCAACAAAGCTGCCAAAATCTGTGACCTTTTCAGCTCTGCTCGGCAAACTATAGATTGAATTGTTGGACCAAATGTATAAAAATCTATATTCTGCAGCACTTTAGGAAAAAGCATGACTCATTTAATAATTTCATTCAAACAAAGGAGTAATATTATAAATCTTAATATTATCATTTTTAAATCTTGGATTTATGAGATGTGCAACAAATGGCTCTCTTTGATTAATGGACTGAGAAATTAGATGATTCCAGTCAGTATTTAATTTGTATCTACATAGACAACTAATAATTATGTATTTTCTGATATTTATAGCAGAATTAAAATTAATGTATTTTAATTTAAAAAACATTTATTGAGAATGCTAAGTAAACAATTTGTTATGGTTAAAACCATGCTTTCTTTTATGTAACATTAACTGGTATTTGGGACCATATCTCTGAATATTTTCCATACTTTAGTAATGAATTAATTATATCTGTAAGATATAATTTTACTACTTTGATTAATGGTGTAATTTTAATTTTGTTTATAGTTGTAGACCAGAGCAACCTAATACTAAAATAAAAATAAAATAGATATATTAAAATAGTGAAGAGCCTAAAATATATCCCTGCACCAGCACCAAAGCACTTTGGTTGCCAACACTTTTTTAAATGTAAGATGCTATCATATAATATAACTTATCATTTTAATAACTGCCAGAAGGGCCCTATTAATTGATGTTGTCTCCAGTTTTTTTCTACATTGTTTTCTAGAAAGAAAGTTAAAAGTTGTCTTGAAGTCAATGAATGCCAGATAGAGTGTTTTTCTGGAGATATTTTTTTAATAAGATTTGTGAAACTAAGCACTGGATCTCATCCTTAATCCAACTTGCCTTTCTGCAAATATACTTTCCCTTTATGTGCAGTCCACTAATTTTCAAAATATGAATCTAACATAGAGTTTAATAATAATAAACTGATTGGAGGATGGATGAACAGATAATCAGACCTGTCCCCCTTTTAAAACACATGGTCAGTAATGGAGGTGTTCCATTTGGTGGTATGCAAATTAACAAAATCACTAAAAGTTGTGCCCACTAGTCTAACTATTCACTTGATTTTTAACAGTGTAGATTTTTAACAGTGTAGACTCCCCTCCTGCAGTTTTCCCATTTTTTAGCTGTAAATGTAGTTTTGCAGTTTCAGTTGGAAAAACAAAGAGCCAATCTGGAAAGATAAATTCCTATATATGCCTTGATTGTCAATTAATAAGCACATCAAAATAGGGACAAGCTATATCATAAGCATAACCAGCCTTAAGGTAGGTGAAATATATTTGAAAGGATGAAGAGTATCTTGGGAAGAGATTGTTGTGGAAGGATGAAGAGTATGTTGGGAAGAGGCTGTTGAGGATGGAGCTACTGGGCAGAAGGAGAAGAGTAAGGCCTAGGAGGAGGTGCATGGATGCTGTGAGAGAGGATATGCAGGAGGTCGGTGTGACTGAGGAGGATGCTGAAGACCGAGGAAGATGGAAGCAGAAGTTTCACTCTGGTGACCCCTGACGGGAGCAGCCGAAAGAAGAAATGTACAGTATGCAGCTAGTAAAAGTGACTATATCTTTAAAGGTTTAATTTTAACATTGTCAGCAATAGTAGTGAAAGGTGCACTGCTGATCTTCCTTTTAGTAAAAATAAATATTGCATTTGGGGGTTTGGAATGTGGCATATATTAATATTTTCAACCATCTGCTATTTTGTATCTGCTCTTATCTGATTTATTATCCATTGGTTTACAGATTAGTTCTTTTTCATAACATTTTTTTATTTTTAGCTTCTTGGACATTTCTATGGGTACCTCAAAATATACATTCAAAAATATTTCTTAAATAACTGTTAATCATTTTACCTTTGTGAAACTGAAATGAGTTACAAATAAACTTTTGAAATAAATTATTTTAGAACATAATTTACATTACAACCTTAGATATGTCTTCTTGGAAGTGTGGTTAAATTTATTGAGATATACAAAGAGGTAAGCATGGATAATTTTACAGTTAGGGAGTACTGTCTAACATTTCTTTAATAATATCAGAAAGCTGCTGTTGTTGTTTTGATAACAGAAAATTAGATTATGTGATTTTTCTAACATTGTACCAGTTTCCGAAAACCTAATACCACATCCACATGGAGACAGTATAATGTATGGATTAAAAAAGACACATGAGCAGAAATAGGATGAAAAAATCTGCTACATTTCTTCCCATGCCTCATCAATGGATCTATTGACTGGGATGCCTGGATAGTGTTTCAAATCCTAGTCTAGATATTTTTACAGAAGATGATATTCAGAGTATAAATCCAAAAGATAACAGATTCTAGACACAACAATGAAGAAACAGTTCTTGGTGGGATTAAATAATCTGATTCAAGGCAAGTCCTTTCAGAAGAGATTTCAGATGTTTACATGTAACAAAACCTGCATTCAGGATTCCAGAGAAAAAGGCTAAGTAAAATAAGTAACTAAGTAAAATAACTAAATAACTAAAATAAATAAATAATAGGAAAAGAATAAGATTTCTATTGTCCCAATATTCCATCTTTCCCTGCAGCAGAGATATTTGGAAACAATCCCCCACTATTGCTAACTCAGCTGAATTGAGGTTTGCATCCAGATTTGTATCAACAAAATCTCATTTGTTGTTGTCAATGGGCAGGAAGAAAGAAGCAGATACTCACAAAACTCTACATTGAAATGCTGATAAATGTTTGATCCCAGCGGTAATTTCATCAAAAAAGGGGGGGAAAGAATATGTTTGTTTGTATGTGAGTTCTACTCCCTTCTTATGCACAAAGCCAGCTGGATGATTTTGGGCCAATCACTCTCTCTCAACTCCAGGAAGGAGGCAATGACAAAGTATTTCTGAATATTCTTGAGATATACAAAGAAAACTTCAAGGACCAGTCCAGGCAATCTCCAGAAGTCAAGGCTGACTTGAAGTCATAATATATATTGTAAATAGTTCTCAAACTATAGCCAATAGTCATAGTTCTATCATCATTTGCTCAACTATATATTTGCTGGATATAGGATGATTAAACTAAACTGGAAATTATTTAGCTGTATAACAATATATTCATGTAGCAAGTCAGAATCTCCAATAAAGGTTTTTTCTAAGTGCTTTCACCTTTTCCTAATACCAAGTGAGAAAGAAACATAAAAACATATTATTTACAAGCTTAATGAACTGCTAGAAGGTGAATGGATAGTGCATTAATTAATGAGTGTGAGATGAAAAAAAACACATAGGGTAGAATTCTCCATAAACTGAACATGTACAGAATTATATAGATTAGAGCATAATTATTCATAATAATCTGACTGTGCATGAAGTGCAGATAACACATTCATTATAATGCTTCCAGAAAACAGGAGAGAATGCAAATTAAACTGATACATTTTTTAAAAAATGCATTAATGTTTAAACTTGTTAGTCCAAACTTTTATTTTTATATCTTTAAATACAATATTTCTCTTTGATGAATAGGAAGTGAAATGTTCATGCACCTTACTTATATTACCTTTGTAATCACAGAGGCAAATGCATTGTCAGTATACAGTCTATAAAACATCACTAGCAGTGGATTATGATCCCACACCTGATAAGAGAAGAAACTTTCACCAGCAAATTAGTTTCACAGTTAGAAATTAGCAGCTGAACGTTTCAAATATCCTGCTGAGTTTATGAATAAGCAAATAAACTTGCCTCAGTTTGGAATAGAATGGCCCTAACTGAATGTCGCAAACCAAATTCTACTATCAGACATGAATTTATTTGGTGAGAAATAAAGGAATTAATGGAAAATGAATAGAACTAGCAATACAGGTAGGCTTCATTGAATGAATGCCTCATTTAGTGACCTTGCGATGGTAGTGAAAAAATAACTTTGTAACCACCTTGCATTTATGACCTTAGTAAGTCTGTAAAACAAAGGAAAACTGAAGATAGATTGTAAAATTGTGATGTTTCACTTAGTGTCCACTTCACTTAACAACTGAGTTGCCAATCCCAGTTGTAGTTGCTAAATGAGGACCACCTGTAATGCTCTACTCAGCAGATTTGTGATAGCAAAGTGGAAGAGGGAAATTTTCTACAATACCTTTTCACTACTTAATAAAAAAACAAAGGAGAGGGAAGAAATCATCAACTGCTGTTAATACAGGAACATCACTTTAGCAAAAGGAAAGCTTATTCTGAAACTATCAAAGA
>JANHZU010003250.1:115420-127427 GCA_032468055.1 Acrochordus granulatus
ATGACGGGGTGAGCTCCTGTCACTTGCTTCCAGCTCCTTCCACCCAGCAGTTCAAAAGCATATAAAAATGCAAGTAGATGAATGGGAATCCCTTTGTTGGGAAGCCGGCTGGCAGCAACAGGAGCAGCAAGTCAGAGCTGGACTTGCCTGTCTCAGGGGTGGAGCAGGAACTGTGGAGGATGCCCCGGATGCGAACATCGCCAGCCAGTGTGGGGGGCAGGGTTTGATATAATTGTATAAAAATGTCTAAAGCTTGTAAGCCGCCAAGTGTCTTTGGAGACTAGCGGCATAGAAATGTGTAAAATAAATAAATAAATATACTGTTGTGATCTGTAGAGCACTCAGAAAGATGTGAGTAGCGTTGACTGTGGCTTTGGATGAGTAGGAGACGTGGGTAGAATAAATGGTATGAATGCTGTGACAAAAATGATACAAGACCAACTTTGTAATTCAGAAGACAGAAGAACAACAAAATGGATGCTTCACTTCTGCAGAAGAAGAACTGGGCAAAATATATTCAGATTCTTCTTGGGAACAACTGCTCAGGGTTCACAAGAGCGGGCAGTGATATCAGGACAATCGCTGAGAGATCTGTCCAAGGAAATGGACATCGTTCTAAACGTGGAATCCAGGAGGCAAATGCCGCAAGTAACGCAATGACCCAGTTGGGGAGAAACACCTCACCACAGGCGGTCCCTGGTGGAGTTAGGCGTTTAAAAACATGTGGGAAATTAAAGATTAGTCAAATATCCTGCATACAGCTTCTTTACACAGCAACCCTTTTTGTAGCACGAAGCCTTGTTGCTAAGAAACTGTAATCACAAAATGTCAAGATTAAGTATTTTAAGTAGGAAATGTTTCTTGTTGAGGGTATTTATCTGCGAGGGGCTTTTTGGCAGGAACAAACTGCGGAGTGAACTGCCCAAACTTCTCTGAAGCAGCCAATAATACTCTTCATAGAATTTTGTAGAAGAAAGTTAAGTTCCACAGCTTAATATTTTATGATATTTTTCTCAAAAACTTCTATTGATGGAGATAAACAAAATATCATTCATACTAGTTAGAAGCCACACAATAAACCTTGTGTGTCAGTGAGGGAAAAAAATAATCCTATGTCGTGAGGATCTGCAACGCCATCCAGCCTGCACACCTGCCCTGAGACGAAACGTCTTCTCGGGCCGTATTGCAGAGGCTCCGCTCGTGATTCCCACTCGCAGAGTGGCAGGCGACTTGGGAAGCATGACGTTCACGAAATGGCGTAACGTGGAGAACCAATACACAGATTCAAAAGGTTAAAAGCTGAACAGGACAAATGACCAGGCTGAAACATTTGCTGATCTGCAGTTTGATTAACCACGGTTTAAATCAATAAAAATTGGCAGGGTTTACATAGCATGAGAAGAACATGGCACAGAAAAGCTCGGTTTTGAAGAGCAGCGTGTGGACCTGCAAATTAACCCTCTCCACCGCCGCCACCAAGGCTGAACCCAAACCAAACACGCGGAGCGACATCCTGGGTGGATCAAGCCAAATGCTTTCCTTCAGAGGGGCATAAAATCGATAAAATCGATCTAAAATCAATTATGTGTGCTTCAGTGCTACAACAGCAATTAGCATTTTAGACATTTTGCACAGGTGAACACTTTTATGTTTTGTTTAACTCATCCGCTGCCCCTCTCACCCCGTGGTGACTCTAGGCAGCATGATCTATCTAGACATTAGTTAGATATTTGGGCAAAACGTTCCGGTCAAATGCCTCCAAGCTGGAAATCATTCAGATACACTTCCATTGATCAAATAATTGCTCCAATACGCAGGATGACTTTTTGGAAGGGACATTCATTTCTAAGTGAAAATGGTTTATTTTACTGTTCCTAGAAACTTACATTACACAGTTAAGTAAAGGTGCAGTCTACAGCACTAAGAGCAGTTATGGTGCAGACTGCGGATGCATTATTGAAACATTAAAGACAAATGCATGTAGAAAAGTCATTGTGTCTGTGAAATAAAAAGGGACATAATGTTTCTGATCTTGTCACACACAACTGGTTTTAAGTTGTGTGTTTCCTCTTTCATTTCTACTATATTTCACACATTATTGGATTAGGGTATATTTTATATTTTGTTATTGTTATTTGTCATATGTTTTTAATTATTGTCTTGTTGTGTCTTTTTATTATGTTGCATTATTTTTTACTTTGTTGAAAATAAATAAAATATATTATAAAAAGAAAATATTGTTTTTGGGTTGTTTACAAATGATAAATTACAATTGTTCAGTAATAGGATACTTTCCCTGACTGGTAGTTTCCACATTTACTCTCATGGTCGGCAGATCCATGAAGTGTTATGTTTATTCCTAGCTGCCATTTCAGCTGATCGTTTACATTGACCCCCAGACAGAAAAAAAGTTGAAATAGTCTGAATCATTCTATTTACAAACACTTTTTGACATAAAAGAAGTCTTAGCAACAGCTGGAGGACATCGTTTTCTCTGTACAATAGCTTGAAAGGAAAATTAGCGTGCAATCCTCCTGGTACCAAAATATGAAGGAATTCAGTATTCTCTGAAAACTGAGTCATACAGCAGCCCATCTGTAGATGAAATCAGCATCTGTTAAGTTGGCCAACTATGAGATTGATGATGCTCAGTCTTTGTAATCAGATCTGGCATTACAAATATCCATTATCAATTTTCTCATTACCCTGATCATGTCTTAAATATTTTTATATTCTTTTATGATTTTTCTTCTACTACATAAAATATAAAATTAAATTAAACTTACAAAAAACACTACATAATATATAAATTGTATTAAAATATAAATATAAAATACATAAAAAGACAAAACAAAACACACATAAAAACTAAGTACAAAACAATATGTAATATCACTAATACAATATTCCTGACTTTATTCTGCATGAATCTCTCTTTTCCAAATGAATTTTAAAAAATGTTCCCCTCATACATTTTAATCTTAAGAAAGATCTAATTTATGTCAGTACTTAATCTATAATAAACAAAAGAAAATTAAAATAAGTTTATTCCATTATTATTCATATTATATCTTTACTTTCTATCATGCTCCCTCTTAGATACCACCCTTCAATTTACAATCTTAATCTACAATCTTAATACTTCTTCATAATCACAATACAATATTCCTTCTTATACTAAAAGCTCTAACATTAGTCTTTATTCCACTAATCCTTCTATATAAGTCCCTATATTATATTTATCCAGCAGAAAGTCCTGGAATGGCTTCCAAACAGTTCAAAACTTCAAAAATTGTTGTCTCTCGGAAGGGCTGTCAAGTTTGTCATCTCTGCCAATTCCATCACTTGTAATAGCTAGTCTTCCACTGTAGGAACATTTTCCTCTTTCCAAATTCTGGCATAAACCAAAAAAAGCTCTCCATATTGCTTTTTGAAATATGTATCCATTATCCCTAAAAGAAAACCTTCTGGTTTCATTAGTAATTTGCACTTAAAAATCTTTTGCATAACATCAATTAAATTTTACCAATATTTTTGGCCTCCTTACAAGTCCCCCACATATGGAAAAACATACCTGGAGACTGATCACTTTTCCAACATCTATGATCACATCTATGATCACATTTCCAACATTTCCATCGTGAATTTTAGACAATCAGGGTTAAGTACAATCTGTTAGACTTTCTCTCTAAGACCATAATTCAATGTAAATTTTATACCATTAGTACATATGTACTCCCACTGATCCAATGTCATATTACGACCAAAGTTCATTTAGTTCATTTCACCATGCATTCTTTAACAGATTTGTCCTGATCATGTCTTAAATATTTGAAAGAGTTACCTAAAGAAATATAAGATTCCTTCACTGTAGCTGAATGTAGCAAAAGAAATATTTTTCTTGGTTCAAGAGGGACTATCTACTAAAGCTATCTAGAATATTTTGTAGAATCTCTCAGAAATGAAAATGATTTACAGTACTGTTAAAAGTTGTTCAATTTATCCTTCTTATAAGACTAATGGTGTGTGCAATTGGGAGAATGAAGTTAGGAAGTTGTAGAAAGACTATGAATATGATCTGTGAAGCATATATCTTGTCTTAATCTATTCCTTTTTAGTTTTCTAGAGGTTATATTTTCTTTTCAATTTATTGAAACTTTTTCAACTAACAATCTATCCTTATTTCTATTTAGATTTTTTTTTTGTGGTGGCGGCTTTGTTGAAACCCCATTTATTTTGAGGCAACAATTTAAAAGTTTCTACCTGATTTTTCCTGAATTTTGGCTACCATATGCTAATATGGCTCTCTTCCTTCAATTATGGTGGAAAATACAACTTCACTCTTTTTCATGAATATGTCCTGCAGATCTAATGCATTGCTAGATTTACAGGGATATGGTAAAGTTGTAAAAGCAGCTCA
This sequence comes from Acrochordus granulatus, assembly GCA_032468055.1. NCBI lineage: Eukaryota > Metazoa > Chordata > Lepidosauria > Squamata > Acrochordidae > Acrochordus > Acrochordus granulatus. Next base: position 119,841 of record JANHZU010003250.1, read on the forward strand.
GTCAATTTTCATTCACTTATATTCCAGACAAGCCCAGACTATCATCTTAGACTCTTATATACCTCTTATATATTATAGTGTATAAGGCTATAAGATGCTGAATATAAATCTTTACCTTCAGCAGGAAAGCTAAGACCTGTGTGTAGGTCACAGACATTCACTCAACAGTCTCTTTTTGTGGAAAGAAAAACAATTGTTTTGAATATAAGAAGTTAGGGAAGGAAAAGGAATTTCTGGAAAAAAAGGATTGCAATCAACATGAAATTCAGGGATTCTAGGGAAACAAAGTGGACCCTTTGCCTCAAGAAATGGATAAATAGTAGCTTGAAATTTACCTTAAGGGTTTATGCTTTAATTTTTTAAGCTCTTTCATATTTTGATGATATTTTGAAAGCTATCTTTTTTATCTCAATGCCACCCATATATTTTGGTGAACTTAGAAGTTGAAATTAAGCAATGTAAACTTGTAGTATGGTTAAACTCTTCTAACATTAAATTAGTTCTATTATTTTATTCTGAGACGCTGTATATTATTTATCAGTTCTGCATTTCAATGTCCTTTCTTACGGAACATTTTGTATGGGACTCATAAAATTCCAAAAGAATGTCTGTATTCTCTTTCCCCCCTCCCTTTTTTCCCTAAAGAACGTTAAGTTAAATAATTCTTTGTGTAATTAATTAGACTTCAAAGGAGGAAGAGCCTGATTTCTCTAGTTACATCCTTTAATGCTGCAGAGCCAGGAAAACAACAACAATTTACCATCTGTTACTTTGTCAGCATATAACCTCCAAGCAGCTATCCGAAGGCAGAAAGGCAAGGCCAAAAAAGAGGAGCTCCAGAGCAATCTTGGGAGAGGAGTTGAAGACCTGCAACCTTTTACCTTGTGAGTCTAACCCTATGTTTTTATATCTGTCATTGTTTTTGTGTTGGTCTCTTAATAACACTTTTTTATATATATTTAGGAGAGGCCACACTGATTGCATCAGAAAAAAATTAAAAAGACATGGAATTAAATCAAATAATTCCCTCTTCCACATAGTAAGAACTCTTATTTGTAATCCCCAGAAATGCAAAATTTGTTTTGGATATTCTACTTTCATTACGGTCAGGGATCATTTCATCTGCACAAATAGCAGTTCCTTCTATTTTATTAGAAAAATTTCTTTTAACAAAGAAAGTATTTCATTTGTACATTGTCAGGATACAAAGAATCAAGTAAAGAAATAATTAATTAGGCAGAACATTATTTGAAACATAACTCAAGGTATGTTCTACTTCATTTGATGTTCTAAGTGGACAAGGCTCATGATCAAAGATAATGAAAAATCTGTTTCTCTGGTGCATAATTTAATATATAGACAGCCCAAAGAAGTAGCCCTTGGGAAGGCATAAATTATTCACCAAAACCGAAGTATAAAATAAAATAATAAAAGTTTGTGGGGAAAATAATAAAAATGAATGATTATGGCCTTTTCTAGAAATACTAAACTTCTGCATCCTGCAGTTAGATAAAGTAGTAAAGCAATATGTATATGGCTATCCATTTCTGTAACAATGCATGTTACAGAAGTAAGAACCTCTTGTGTGAATTTACTAAAAATATGTTGCCAGCATTTTAAGAAATAAAGCATTTTTCACAAGAGGATAATTTCTTCAGTTAAGCTGATTAGGAAATCACACATTGATTCATGCATAATTATAGGGAAATATCTGCCACTTACCACAAATCATTACCATATTAGCTTAAAGTTGAGTTATTTAATCTGTAATTTCAAAAAGGTGGTATATAAGTAGGCAACATTAGCATGTATAAATAATGAGACTATCAATACCATTTCAAAAGTTTTTTCCTCGCCCCTGCCAAAGGTGCATCATTTAATACCTTTGCATGGAAAGTGGATTATTTTCAGTGAGCACTACTATCCTTCCCGTGTCAGAATTTCATACTTAAGGACCCAAATGCCAGGTACTTAGTGAATGGTTGATAGTCTGAGCACGTTTACTTGCACCAGACATACTCATTGTTTTTAATGATTGTTGCAGCTGAGATTGAATTGAAAGAAGAGGAAGCTCAGAGGTGTCGACAAATTAAGTTCTAAAAGTGCTGCTCAACTAATGCTTCAGTAGAAAAGAAATGTTAGCAAAATGTTTTGTGTACTAACATTCAATCTCAAAAGTCTCAGCATTGTTAGAAAGAATGAGAAGAGAAAGTTTCAGCCCCTTTTCTTTCCCCAATTTAAATTTTGATCAGAACAGTATTTGATCCTCTTTTCAAGAAAGGTCTTGCCATTCAAAGGGCCAGGTCACCCAGTAAAAGTGCAGGTGTTAATCCAATTAATTTTTGGAAGAATATTGTTACAGATCAATATGGCTTTCCTTTTTAGATTGCTATCGCCATACTCCCAGCCAGTATGGTCAATAAATCTGGAGAGCATCAAATGGGAGATAGGAAACACAAAAAAGGGAATGCTTTTTCAAATAATGATGCAAAATGAATCTTGTTTCTGAATAACTTTTGTGAGAAAATTGCCTGTTATCAGATTACTCCCATTCTGAAGCCTCAGGGGATGTTTGCTGCCTTTCTACAAAACAGAGAAGCTGTCAGATTAAAAGCTGCAAATTCATTATAGCCTTTTAAAAGTTCCTAAAGTTTGCCGTCCTTTAAGAAGAAAAATAAAGCTCTGTTAGAAATCAAATAAGGTATTTCCCAGTCTGTTCTGAGAAGTGTTTTATCTTCAGTGGAATCACCCACATTTTCTTCAATATTAGGAAACCAGAGTCCAAATGTGTGTCCCTGTTTCTTTCAACAAATCAAACTTCCCACATTGCTTTACTGTCAATGAATTAGGAAAAACAGAGTCACGTGGCTTCAGTTATATTTCTTCCCACAGTAATTTTTGGAGCTCACATCTTTGGGTTGATTTGTTTATCAGCTACATTCTTCATAGTACATCAAAGTTGATGTCACATGATGTGAAAGATTTGTATACATTTTCCCTTTGTACTTCATGATACACAGGTGAGGAAGAATATAATAAATTCTATACTCTTAAAACATTCTGATTTGGAGAAATTTGATTATTTCTTTTTTAAATAAGGTCAAATAATAAGGAACATTAAAAGGAATGTTTCAATATCAGAACATAAAGAAACATTTGTTGAGTCTGTCTAAAACATTTTTTAAAAAAATATCCAGAACAACAAGATGACATTCAGAATCAGATCAGGCAGATACGTAGTTCCTTAATTCATTGAAGTATTAGAGGAGTTACAGAACAATCCCACTTGCACTTGTTATTATATCCAGTCTCACTTAAAGTAATTTTAGTCTTTCTCTGGAGTTGATTTTCTCGCCTGGTTTATTTAGTGGGGCTGACGCTATGGGATTTGGCAGGATGGGCATTATTTGGTTCCTTCTATAAAATAATGTCACTTGATGCAACTCAAAAAGTATGCCTTCTCTATTTAGTACATACCCAACGGAATAACGTTCCTCTACCCACACCTACCCCCTAGGTTTAGATAGTCCCAATCTTGCTGGCTTCCATAAGATTTAATGTTGATTAATAATTGTTAACTTTTTATATTTTATTATACATGGCTGAGTCACTTTTTCTTGAAATGGATAGCCATATACATTTGAAAAATAAATAAGAAATCAAGAGGATGGAATAATTCTGGATTATCAATATCAGCGTATGCTCTCTGAACATTATTCCCAAAAGAATGTAGCATCTAGTAGAAAACAGTTTCCACTCCTGCAATGAACATTAAGAATATATCCAACTATATCTAGTTATATATATTGGATTGCAAGTGTCTCCTTAGGCTTTTTTGCCATAATTGTTTTACAAGCAGGTTGTACCAAAGAATATAACCAGTGTGGGTTTTTTTTGTTTTTAGTCATTTTGTGACTGGTGCTTTTGTGCTGTAACTTCTTATTTTAAGTGTATTGAATAAATAAAGCAGTAATAAAACAAAACAGAATAGTAAATTAACAAAAAAGCAAAAGGGGGAAATTATATAAGCTTATACGCACAACAAAATGTGCCTGGGAGAGGGGCTTTGTAAACTCTGAATCACTAGCAGAAACAGGCAAAATCTCTTAGTCCTGCACATTTTATAAATATGTAAGCATCTTTTAATTTTCACCAGAAGTTAATATTAAAAGGTTTTCACCCCAGAACCACTATTCTTTTCAAGCTGTTTTTGGAAAGTAGCCCATGAAAACTTAATTTCTTGTAGAAGTTCTTTTGAAAACATTTTGGTTGCAACTAATATATATAAATGGAAGATTAAAGATTATATACCAATAAATATTTTAATATATTGTGCAAGTAAAATTGAGAGATATATATTTAACATTACTATAATAATTGAAGTGATGCTATAAAATGGACAAGTTCAGACTAAGACTTTATTCTTGTTTTTGTGGGAGAGTCATTTTTATTTACCTTTGTTTGCTAATCTATATTTCAATTTCCATATATTTCCTGCATATGAATGGAAGAAAGTTGCATCACAATTTCTGATAGCATATCAGGGTGAGTTTCAGGGGAACACAAAAAAGCTGTAAACAGCTTATGCTTAGATTATCCACATCTATCTTAATATACAAACTGAATCTCAAAGCAAAGTAAGAATATAACTATTTCCTCATGGCCAACTGTTAGCATATGGAACTGAATTTAACCCTTAGCGATGTTCCTTGGGCCACTGTTTGTTTTTTATGCTACATGTAACAAAGCTATAAAGAGAAACAGCAAATTATCAAATCTAGGATATAAGATAGAGAATATAGAATATAAGATGGTAAACAGAAGAGGATCAAGGTTGAGTATAGGCAAGAAATTGTAATGATTTCTCAAAAAAAAAAACAAAAAGAAAACATGAAAAATAAAATGGTAATCACTGATTCATTTTGAAATGAATTGGCTTTGCATAATTTATTCCAACATGCCAGTAGCCTAATGTTTGAAGTGTTCAGACCCAGAAATTACTAGCCATAAGGAACAATGAAACAGGTAGTTTCTTTTAATGTTTAGGATGAGAATAGCATTAGAAATGTACAATAAGCTCTGAAGTACAGCAAAACCTTCAAGTGTGGAACTGTACATGTGTAGCGGAACTTACTGATTTCTTTCATATTTGTGATTTAAATTCTTTTTTGAACCATTGACACGATACTGAACGTAAAGCAATATTACATGTATCTTTACATGTAATTACCCCAGTATAAAGATAGTAGAGCCAAGTTGGACAAATAGGTCTGTATTGAAGAAGAATGTTCAAAAATTTCTCTATGAATAATAAAACAAAACTAAATTCCACTTGCTAACCAAAGAATTAGTTAGTATTAAATCAACAACAGCAAGAAAGTTGTTTCAGGAAAAGTCTTACTATATATCTACATATTATTTCCAAATATTAAACAGTTTTATATACAGTATATTACTATGAATTTAAAAGGGGCTATAACATTTTTGGGTCTCTGTATATGTGTGTGTGTGTGAGAGAGAGAGAGAGAAGCAGTTGAGGTATACATATTAGGAAAAAATGCAAAGCAAGTACATCAACAAGTATTTCCCACTCTAACTAATGGCATTGTTACCATATTTCGGCATATAACAAACAAACAAACCAACAAACAAAAAATTCCAACAATTAATTATAAATCAAGTTGGCTAAAAACGTTTTAGAAATACTGAGAATAGTCATTTTAACTTTTTTCCAGTTGTGTAATTTTGAAATAACTACAGAAGCAACTGTCAGCACCATTTTATAACAGGGCATGTACTTGAAAAGCTAATGTGATGAGTCATTTTTAGTTTAGTTTTAAGTCACTTAACCTAACAAAATCCTTAGAATTAAGATAATAACCAATAGTTCAAGAGTTGTTGTTTTTTTGATAGATTTACCAACTGAAGGGAACTGTTTTTTTCATATCTTGTCTGCACTAGTAAAATCCTCAATTTATTCCTAATGTTGACTCATAGATTTTCACATATAGAGTGACATTGTTGAAGAAGAAAATATAGAAACCTTTAAAATGGTCTAGAGATTGTTCTTTAGGGATCTAGTGGAACTCAGACAAGTGGCAGTTGGACTTGCCTTTCATAGTAGGCTTGACACATAGCTAAAATTATTATTAATAACAACATTTTGACATTATGCTGAAGGATCATAGCAGTTCAGGAGAAAGAGAAAACGGTAAAATGCAAATACATAGCTCCCCATTTTCTTTTCTGGAATAATGAAGAAAAATAAATTAGGCCTATTGTTTTTATAAGAGAAGTCAGTGTTGCTAAAATGATAATGGTGATCCCATTTAATAAGACATTATTATTGTAGAGTCTATCCATATATTAACCATTATCACAGTTGGACTACAATGTTGAAAGTGTTTCCAACAGTTATTAAGACTGTTTCCCTGCAGGCTGCAATTTGCAATGAAAAAGATTGCATCATGAATTTTTCTGGAAGCCCTTTTATGACTTTTGATCCCTCTGGATTTCACAAGTAAACAAAGATTAGTTTTGAAGACCACCTGAAACTTTTAGATTTCTCCAGTAAAAAAAATGTAAAAAATACCTATAGAAAAGATATGCGACTAAAAGTTATGTTTTAAAAGAGATGTTAAGTAAAGGAAACTTTCATTTTAAATATGTAGGCAAGTTATTAAACATCTAGAGTGAAGTGAATTTGTGGAGTCTTTATATGTTACCAAATGTTATGGATGTAAACAAAAACAAATCCTTTTTAAAAATATTCATACAAAACTGCTTTAGTATTGAGGACAGCAATGCAGGCAGGTTGTTAGTGATTTTTCACATTGTTAACTGCTTTGGTACCAAAAAAGAAAATAATAATTCATCTTGTGCAGAAAAGAAAATTGTGCCTCTCCTTTTTTAACATGAATATTGATTTTCACATTCAAATATTATGATATTAGTGCTGGTTATAAGATATTGAAAAAATAACCATAATTTTATCTTATTTTCTCAATTCTGGAAATATATTTTTTAAAAGTGGATAAGAAGGTCAATCTAAATTCTAGATGAATAGATCTGAATATATATTGTACCTAACATCTTCACAACATCAACTCAAGTTTGGGAAATTTTGTAAATATAATGGCCTTCCAGAAAGCTAAGAGGGTGAGAACCTGCCAGATGGCCAGAGGAAGATATGTCATAAGATAAGGGCAATAACAGGAAAGGTACATTTCCTAAGTCCCACTACATGGTAATATTTCAGGGAAGAGAACTATCTGATATAGTGGGACTGGCAATCATCCCAAGGAGTGGCAATCCCACAGACTGCTGGCCCCATGTCATGTAGGGCAGTTGTCAACAGAAAGACGATTAGCTAAAAATGGAGAGAGACAATGTTTTTTTCTGAGCACTACACAAACCAGTGATAAAGCATCAATATTCATGTTACCTGATCCATTATCATGAGCTATTGTGTTCTGAGGATTCTGCAAAGATCGATTCAATGAAATATCTTTAATTACAGTGGGGCAAAAAAGTATTTAGTCAGCCACCAATTGTGCAAGTTCTCCCACTTAAAAAGATGAGAGAGGC
>JANHZU010003251.1:0-11566 GCA_032468055.1 Acrochordus granulatus
AATAGGTTGCCAAGAAATCCTGTGATAGGATTTTGGTCTTTTGTGTATCCCTTGGCTGAAAAGTAGATAGAGATCACTAATGTATTTATGACTAATCCTGTTACATTGAAATCATATGGAAAGGGAAAAATCATATTGCTTAAAACATTACCAGGCCTTCTAATAACTCTTTAAAAAATGGCCTCATAAGAAAATTAGGCTGCTAATAGCACAGTCCTGAAGGCCTCAGGGGTCCTCCTTCAGGTGGGATATATTCTTAACTGCATTATTACCTTGATTATTATTTTTCTTGATACATCTTCTCCTCCCTTTAAAATAGATTGATCACTTGGACAAAAAAGGACAATGTGCTTTGGTTCATAGCGCTTTACGAGGCCACACTGATATTCTTGAATATCTGCTCAGCATGGATTGGCTGACTTCCCCTCACCAGCAGAGCTCCCTGACGAAGAAGCAGGCTCTTCAGCAGGCTCTGACTGCCTCTTCAAGCATGGGACATGGCCAGGTAATTTTTTCCTCTCGTTTTTCCATGGTCTGTTCTCACCCCTTCAAGGTAGACCAGATTAGGAAAACAAAGTCATGCAGGCGAACACATGACTTTTATTATAGAGTGATTGTAACAGAATCTTGCAAGTCTGATTATGTTGCCCCTCCTTCTTTGTGAGGGGACGCGGTGGCGCAAGTGGTTTAGAGCTCTGCTTGCCAGCTTGAAGATGGCAGCCCAGGATCGCAACCCAGTGTTGCCACGCAGCAGGGTGAGCGCCTGCTGTTCCACCCCAGCTCCCGCCCACCTAGCGGTTCAAAAGCGTGCGAGAGCGAGTAAATAGATAGGTACCGCCCCTCCCAGTGGGAAGGTAACAGTGTCCGTGCGCCTTAAGGCATTAGTCATGCCGGCCACATGATCATGGAGCCGTCCCAGGATGAACACTGGCTCTTCGGCTTAGAAACGGGGATGAGCACCGCACCCTAGAGTCAGTCATGACTGGCAGGGTCTCCTTTACTTTTACCTTCTTTGTGAGAATTAGGGAGGGTCTTATCTGACATGCCTTCTCAGGTTACAGGTTTGAACTCAGATTTCTTTTATTTGACTATTGTCTTGCTTCTTTCCAGCTCAACTATCTGTTCCTCAAGGTTATTGTATTCCTTTGGCCCATTACATCTGTTCATTGACATTAAAAAGATACAGCTTTTCTCCTTATAAAGAACCCTATGTATTGCATCTTCATTTGAAATGTGTACAAAAACAGGTTACCATACAGAATAGGTCTACGTATAGTTGTTTGGCACTGAACCCAGCCTGCACCATTGTCAAATGTGGTTGCTCATACTTTTAGCATGTCCAACAAAAGAATTTTTAACTGGTTCTTCTCCTTTAAATTCTTCCTTTTGATGTTGGGCTTAGTTTCAGATAGCTAAATAGCATGCTCTATGTCCTCACCCTAGCTCCTGCAAATCTAGCAGTTCAAAAGCATGTAAATGCAAATAAATAGGTACCACTTCGGTGGGAAGGTAAGAGCACTCTGTGATGTCATGCTGGCCACATAACTGTGGAAACATCTTTGGACAAGCGCTGGCTCAGTGGCCCTTGAAATGAAGATGAGCACCGCCCCCTAGAGCCGCAAGGCTAACAGAGTAAAACCTGCAGGGACTCCTTTACCTTTTTTACTTAGATAGCATGTTGTATTTTATAACTAAGGCCACTTCACTGGCAAATTGTGCTGCAAAAGCTCATCTGATGCATCTATAATTTTATGAAATTAATTATGGCTTGCACACTTTAACCTCTAAAATGTTTTATTACCACTTTTGGAAAAAAATGTTTTGAAGTCTGTGCTGTGCATGCAGTAACGGAGGATTAGGTCTTCTGTGTAAATAGAAGATTACTTTTGATTTTAAAATAAAATCCAGAACAATGTCAAAACCTTCTACTTAAGTGCTCCATAATTGGAACAGAATTTCCATATAGCTATTAGCAATAATTACTTTTGATTGAATTAATACTGAAATACTTTGCTTTTTTACATTTCCCTTCATTATATGGTCAGCATTACATTTTTAATATTTTAATTTTAGGAGGCTTCCTAAAGTAATTAGTCATAAAGAACTAGTAAAAACAAAAAAAAGTTTCAGTTTTTATATTGAGGCAGAATATGTATCCAAAATAATATGTGTGTGTATTTATATTATTCAGAGTATCTCTTTGATTCACACAGAGAAGTTGAGCCTTATTTAGATCTTTATGAGAAGAGCTTATAAAACATTCGAGGAAAGCCTCACTCCCCAATGTATATCCCAGTCCTGCCAAACCCGTTCTATTTATTTTTGATTTCCACAGCTTTAGCATGTTCATCTTGGAGCTGATTGTTCTTTACTGGTATTGAATTTTTCCCCACTACTTAATTGTTGAATTTTATTTAGTCCTCCTATCAGAGGCATCTAACATTCAACCTTTAGTACCAAAAACTTCATTTCAAAAAATACAACATTGTGGGAACAAACTTTCACCCTCTAATAGGCATAAATGGCCTTTGTTTTGTTTTGTGAAAGGTCACAAAGTATAGGCAGGCATTTATTAAACTGGTTTGTTGCAATCAATCCTCTCATTTGTGAGCCAAGGCACTTCTCAACAAGAAATTCCTTTGAGGTTCACATCACATCCAAACTCTAGCACAGAAGTGGGCTCTTACCCAAATATCACAGTTCTTCCCTTCAGTTAGACACATATCTCCTGAGACTGTACTGTACAATTTATTATAGAACAGGGTAAGCAAACTATATGGATGAGACCTTTCTGTGTCAGATCATGGAGAATTTCACTTGACTTCTGCTGGGAATCTAACTACTGAGGGCAGAAGTAAAAAAAACCCTGTCTTTCATTGTTGATTACTTCATTCATCAGAAGGTGGTTAAAAAACACAAGAGGATCTGCTACGCTGAACCTACTCTCTCCAAGAAGGAGGATTTGGTTGAAGAAATAGTGACAGATGACTTGGGGGAAGTTGATTATGCTATCTTTGAATTCATGATATTCAGAAGAAAAAATACTTAGATCTCCCTACTGATGAATAGCAGACTTGGGTGAACTGTAGGGGAAGAGAGATCAGCTTCATTGGCTTGAAATCCTGAAAGAGAAAAGTATCCAGGAAGGATGAGAAATACTTTCAAACAGGATACTGAAGATACAATTGTAAATAATTCTTATAAGTAAGAAAATTGGGGGACAACTAAAGAGGCCAGCATGATGAAGAGGAAAAAAGAACATGTACAAGAAACAGAAGGATACATAACGAAAGAAGAATATAATGTGTTTCTAGAATCTTCGATAACTCTGGACTGCAGAAACTGTTAGAAGGACAGCTGAAATTTAAAAGTGTTACTAAAAACAACAAGGAAAGGTTCTTTAAGTACACTACAAACAAAAAAACCCAAATAACAAACAAGGAGAAAGTGGTGAACTGATTGTGGATAATGGTGAGAAGTCAAAAGTCCTATATTGTGTTTGTCTCCTCTCAGAAGGGAAAAGGAACCCTAGCTGGTCCTTGTTATGGCCCTACATTGAGGGAAGGAGGGAACTGCAGCTCAGGGTGGGCAAGGCCAGATGGATTACATCCTACAGTGCCAAAGGAACTAGTGGAATTGATCACCAAACTACTCTTGATAGTCTTTAAGAATTTCTGGGGGACTGGCAAAGTCCCAGAAATGTCATATCCATCTTTAAAAATAAGCAAACCCAAAAACTATAGGTTTGCCAACTTAATGTCTGTACCAAGCCAGGTCTTCAAGCAGCATAATAGGCACTACCATGTGTTGTATCTTTGTCTGCAGATGACACAAAGATAACAGGAGCAGCTATTACTTTAGAAAATATTGAAAAAGATCTAGACAGGCTTTGGAAGTAAGCTGAAATGAAAACAGATGGAATTTAACTGGGAGAAATGTAAAATCCTGCCTCTGATGTATATGTATTGATGACAATACATATACAAAGGATTTGGTGTCCTCACTGAGCAAACATTAAACATGGTCAGCAGTGCAGTGCAGCTGCTAAAAAGGCAAATGCTACCTCGGGATAACATTAATAGAACATAAAATCCAGATCACAGAAAGTAATTGTTATATTCTACTCTGCTCTCATTTGGACTACTGTGTCCAGTTCTGGGCACCAAACTTCATAACAAATAGTGAAAGTTGGAGCAAGTTCAAAGAAAGGCTGCCAAAATGGTGAAGGGTTTGAAAATCTATCTCTATGAAGAATGGTTAAAGTATCTACAGAAGCTATAATATAGTCGTCTTCAAAAATGTAAGGATTGTCACATAAAAGTGGCAATACCCTGCCATCTGGGAATAAGTGTGTTCCCTCTTTTATGTAACGGTGTGCTTAGCTGTGTGGTATGCATGGAGGCAAATAAGTCAAGACCCAGATGCTGCATAACAGAATGAGCTCTCATTATTTGCCCCAACTCCTGCCAACCTGGCAGTTCAAAAGTATGCAAAATGGAAGTAGATAAATTGGTACCACCTAAATTGATGAAAAGGTAACAGCATTCTGTGTACCTCAGCATCTTGTCATGCCAGCCACGTGACCATAGAAGCATCTTTGGACAGCACTTGCTCTTTGACTATGAAACGGAGATGAGCACCACCCCCTAGAGTCAGACATGACTGAAAGGGGGGAAACCTTTACCTTTAATTTTTCAAAAGTTCTGAACATGGTTCTGCATAGGTGTGAACTACAATCTTGTGCTCTTTGTATTTCCTCCCAGGGGCCAAGACAACATACATAATACTGCTCCTCTAGTTGGTATGATAAAGAGGCTAATAATTGTGTTACAATATCCAACTGTAGATCAAACTGTCTTTTCAGAAGGAATAAATATCTTTCCCTTCTAATCCAAAAGTAGGAGAAAAGGAAAACAGTAGGCTTATTTTTTGTTAATGAACATATTTGATTGCATGCAGGACTTCCAGGCCATTCCATTCAGAAGATTCTGAGCAGTATTCAATTTCACAAATTTTGATTAAAATAATTATATAATGATCAAAGATTAAAACCAAGGTAATACATTATAAAACACTCATATATGCACCAGAACTCAAATATTTTTAAAAAGGAATTACTCATCTAGAATGATAGTAATAGCAGCCCTGCCTATGAGGCTTGATGAAATAACTACATCTTCACAAATGTTCTGATGATCATAAGAGAGAGGGTTACTCAAATGTCTGGAGAGGTGGTATTCCAGAGTAGAGGATGGGGGCTTGAGAAGCCATGTTTCTTTGGTCCTTGTAAGAAAAAGTTTCTGACACAGGAAATACCTGCCCTATTAAATCTTCACAATTGTCCATATACAGGATTCACCTTTGAAGTGGAAGTACTTAACATAATTCTTATGCTCCTACCTTTGCTTCTTTTCCCCAGTAAGTCCTACTAATCAAAATTTAAATATTCTTGAGTGTTGCTACAGTGTCAACAGTTGGAACAACCTTGTAAGCTAACTTAGGCCGAGAAATAGTAAGTAGCTGAAAGTCACCCTCAAAATCATCCCATTTGTTTGTAATTCTCATAACAAATATCAGACTTGCTTCCTTGTATTATGTGCATTTAACATTAGCCAAATTTCTTTTCCATATGAAATATCATAAACCATCCAAACCAATCCAATGGTCATCTATATGAAGTTCAACGTAATTATTGGAACACAGATCAAACAACACTGAATACACTCCTTATGCTTTTAAGATTATATTTGTGTTAACACAATGCTTTTCAACTTCATGATACTGAGAATCATCCAAGAATTTCCCATAGAAATCTTTGATTTTTTTTATGCGAAGGTCTGTTGAGACTTTATGAAAAAAATTTTCTGTAGCTTCACATTGCAGCGAATATCAATAGTAGGCATATTGTCTTCTGGAAATATCTGTGACCTCTACTTATGATCTTCTAGTTGATGAGTATTGGGGTGTTTCAATTTGGAACATTTCAAAAGGCAAAAAGACCTGCTTTATTCACAAGCTGCTACTGTGTCAGCTTTGCTGTTGATTTAATTCAGTACAGTTTATGTGTAATATGCCATTGAATTTAAACCCAGTGTTTACAGGAACATCATTAACTGCAATGAAGTGCAACAGTTAAGCACATTCATGATTTGATGGCTTCATGAACTATTTTCCTCCCTCCCTCCCTCTGTCTCATTTTTCTCTCCTTAGGTCATTCGTTTTTTGATAAGAATTGACAAGGAACCTAAAATTGACATCAATGAAACAGATACTTTGTGGGGAGAAACAGGTATATGTGCTAAAAGTTTTTTTTTAATCTTTCCAAACAATAGTACATTGATCAGCCACAAGTGAAATGTATAGATTTCATCAATCAGGGAAGGGGAAGATGCACACAGTTATCAAGCTTAATTCACTATTGAAAATCTGGTGATTGTTTGCGGTGCATGTCCAGAGATAGCAGTGGTAGTGTAGGGGTGGTTATATCATGATATTAAGACTCATGACAAGCATTAATGGAGAAATGAATTTTTCAGTGCCATTCCCTTCTGTGAACCAGTGTTAAATTTAAAAATACACAATTTTTTTTGCCATGGAAATGCTTGTTATAAAGTTTGCATGCTTCTTTTATCAGAGCATATTTTCATTTCTTTCTGGAAAGTGTAGAATGAAAATGTGCTTAAGTGAATGAAATTAATAAAGCTTCTTAGAATGTCTGATTCTAATTAGTGTTGCCTCCAAGTATAGTGAGGCTCAACTGTAGAAAGCCCTCATTTCCATTCCTTAGTATGAATTTTTTTGTTTGGCGAATGTTTGTTTTTTCAATGGTTTACATCTAAATCGTATCTGGGAATGGAGTAGTGCTGAGTGTTAAATGGAGCATTTTGTCTGATATGCAGAATATTGCAAGTTCTATCTCAGGTTGGAAAAAACTTTTGCCTGAGATTCTGGAAAGTCAGGGTGGAAAATACTGAGCTAAATGGCCTGATTCAGTCGTACAAAAGCTTCCTATTTTGTTAAAATATGTATTCTAGAAATAAAACTCCAATATCCTTTCCTCCTTTGCTGTGTCAGAAGATAATGATGCACAAAAGCCAGTATTTGTGAACAAAAACGATTGGAAATGTCATGTGAGATGCAGCAAAGTGAATGAGACAGCTTATATCATGTTGATTATAGCACTTTCAGCTGTTCAGATCATTTAACTGAAAAATGTCCTTTCCTTCACCTCAACTTTTTTCAACATTTGTGGCAGCATTCCTCTAGCCTAATGGGTCTCTCTCATATTTTCCATTTTTCATCAGCTTCTTGTTTAGATATTCATTTAAATTTCTTAAAGTCAGAATCCATTGGACAGATTAGAGACAGTGGGTTTTCAACTAGAGTGGTTAGCATTCCAGAGCATATTTTTTTCTGAGAAGCTTGTTTGTTTAAGCTCAGTGCAAGCTAATCTTCAGTCTTGCTTATTTCCCAATATGGTATACTTGAGATTCATTGTTTTTGTATCTTAAGTGACCTTGGAAGCCCAAGAGCTGTAGTGATACTGAGATAGAAGACAGGTCTACATTCTGTTTTCACAATGATGCTTAGCCTTACCTTACACAACCCATAGTGATCAGTTAGAAAGTATAAATATAGCTGTCAAACTGCTTGGGTCTAAATGGTCAATCCAATCCTAAAATAAATAGTGTTATCCCCAATGTCAAATGCCATATTTAAAAAAATGTTAAGTACATTTCCTGTAATATTTTAGATAAAATTCAAGCATACCTTTAATTTATTTTCACTCAAATAAACCTATTAAAATCTGGAGAAGAATTCTGTAACATTTCTTAATAATATAGTCTGTGTCTTATATGAACAAACTGCATTACTTTCTACCCTATAATTGTAATGAGGTGAGTTATATATAAATAATAATATCTGAGGGTATAGGTGGTTCCTTTTTATTATTTATTATTATTTAAATAATCAATAAATTTATTTATTATTTAAATAAATGCACCATGTAGTCTTAATACATAGAATGTTTTTAAGGTTTTTCCTTAAAGTTTCTGCTTCCCTTTAAATCCTATATAGTGAAGTTTTTTTTTTCTTTAATTTTTAGCTTTGACTGCTGCTGCTGGGAGAGGAAAACTGGAAGCCTGCGAGCTATTACTTGAACATGGGGCTCTAGTTACAAGATCTAATAAGAGAGGGATTCCTCCACTTTTCTGTGCTGTGCGTCAGGGACACTGGCAGGTGGGACTACCTTTATGCATAAAACAGTCTTAGCTTAATTCACAGAATGAAGGAAATGTCTGTAATATCAACTCAAAGTAACCATTTTGGAAATCAAAAGGAAATCTGATGACTTTAATAGTGAAAGCAATGGCTCTGTTTAGATATAAAGATAAATGTATAACGGTAATTTATTTGAGAAAGTTGAAGAGAATTCTGGAAGGTACCATTCTCCCTTCAGGCTAAGATGTTCCAGGATTTCTGATAAGAAATCTCCTGATATGTATCCTTGAAGTGGACATGTCCCGAAATGGGTCTGTTTTCCCCAAAACATTATTTCTGGGACATCTAAAACCATTCTGGTTTATATCTTTACTTCTAGAAACTCTCCACTATCCACTGATCTGCTATGGTTTGTAGAAATGCCAAACTTGCACCATAACTTTAGGGAGAAAGTAGAATTTTTAATCTCAATTAACCTCAATAAATTAGTACCAGATTTTTGGATTATCTTTATTACAGTGTCATGGAAAAGTCCAGTCTCCTATTTGTGGTTTGAAATTTATTTTATAGTCAATTGGCCAGATTGAGCTAAGTTTGTGTGAAGAACATCTCTTGTTTTTTTCAAAGATTGTGATTTTACAATTTGCTAATGAGGATTTTTCTCATATTTTTCAGATAGCAAAGCTTCTGTTGGAACATGGTGCTGATATAAATTTAAGTGACAAACAAAGTAGGACACCACTCATGGTAGCATCTTGTGAAGGACATCTAAGCACTGTTGAATTTCTAATATCTAAAGGTACAGTGACTAAACTTTCCAAATCTTTTTTTTTTCCAAATGGCCTTATTTTTCCAGGAATTCTAATATAGATAGTATTTACTATGTCTGTATTTCTGGACATAAATTGACTTTTATGAATTCATACCAAAATCAAAACTGCAGATTGAAATTAAATTGTATGTGTAATTAGATTTCAAGGGAAAATTAAGCAGTTAAATGAAAAAATCATGTCTGAATGTTAGCTTAATTTAAAATGTTTTTTCCCTAATAAAAACATTTTTTGTTTGCATGTAGGTGCTGATATTTCATTATTGGACAAAGAAGGTCTGACAGCATTGAGCTGGGCTTGCCTCAAAGGACATAAAAATGTGGTCCAATATTTGGTTGAAAAAGATGCCAAAATAAGCCAAACAGACAAGAATGGAAGAACACCTTTGGATCTAGCAGCATTCTATGGAGACTCAGATATTGTAAGCCAGGATGCATTTTATCTTTTTTGTGAATTTTACTACCTCAAATTAAGTAAAACTATTAGTACCTCACCAATCTGAATACCATTGAAGCAAATTCAAGCTGCTTTGTAGGTGCAGGAAAGACATTTAACAGTTTTTTTAATGTGATTGATATTCAATATTGAGTACTTAGAAATGCATATATTTTGATGTTCAATTGATTCTTTCAAATTCTTTTAACACTGTGGATCAAAATACTGAAAGTAGTAAAGTTATAACCTGTTTTTTTTCCAACTGTCGAATATCCCAATAGTATTGTTTGTTGTGATTTCAGTAGATGAGATGCAAAGAGATGTTTCAAAACAGGTGCTTGTGTGTAGCTTCTGTGTTAATTTGTGCAGTTTGTACTTTATGTATTTTGTAGACTGTAACTTAATTTCTGTTGAACAGCAGCCTAGCTGCACAAGTATAAAAAGTCTATAAAAAACTTGCAGTATTTTATGGTTAACGTTGATGGATGTTCATAATGTAAACAATTAAGAATCTGATAGTTTTTAAATACAGTGTCTGCCTGTAGAAAAGGTTTTATTTTGCAGACCAAATTGTACCAAAGGTTTGCTGACTCTTGATCGATTGCATTAAGAATTATTAAACATTTATTTAAAAATTGTGCTTCCTGGAAAAACAGCTGTAGAGCACTTTATTAATCAGTAATCTAAAACCAGGCATTACAAAATTAGAAAATTGATCTAGAGAACAAATTAATGAAATAATCATTCCAGATTATATTATTTCAACTTGAAGACTGAGAGGGCTGTACCAGTTACCACAAAGTGATACTGTTTTTTAAAAGCTTTATTTTATTACATATTTATTGTTTATAGGTACAATATTTAGTGGAGAAGGGAGCAGTAATTGAACATGTTGATAATAGTGGAATGCGCCCACTGGACAGAGCCATTGGATGTCGAAATACATCAGTTGTGGTTACATTGCTTCGAAAAGGAGCCAAGTTAGGTCAGTGAAAAGTGTTGAGATAATAAAATGGTTCTGTTTAGGAATGTTTTAAAGCTCAAACTATTTGCATTAGACTATAAAACGTATTCTTAGTACTAGTATTGTGCCTATCTAAACACATTTAGACTTCTAGTAATTTAGATTTTATCTGTTTTAAATTCTCAGCCTGTACATATCCTCTAAAGCTTAGACTTTAACTCCCAGGTGCCTCCAAACGTAACACTGAATTGTAATTGCAAATGTAACAAAAAGAATTAGAAGTAAAATGGGAAAGAAGGTAAAATGAAGAAAAATCATACTAAGAGTTTAGTTAATTCACATAAATTTTCATGTTTGTCTTATTCTGTTTTTGGAGGGTAGCTCCCCAAAGGTTGTGTATCTGTTATAAATCATGAAAAATTAGTAGCTATAATGGAAACAAAATAAGATTAGAAAGAATGGTGTCATTTAAGAACAAGACAAATATAGGCTATTCCATGTTGCTAATTTTATTACAGTATTTCTATGCTACCAATTTCACATGGACTTTAGACATAGATCATTAAAACTATCAATTATAAAATAAAGATCTCAATAAAATTATATTAAACCCCTCTGATAGCTTTCACAGACGAACATTCAATGTGCAATATTGAATGTCACATATTGCATATTGAATGTTGCATATTGTCACATGTTGCATAATATCACATATTGCAGAGTTATTTATTTATTTGTTTTACACATTTCTATGCCGCCAGTTTCCGAAGACTCCTGGCTGCTTACATAGATTAGTACTTATACAATTTTTGTGTAACTAACCCCGCCCCCCTGCTGGCTGGTGATGTTGCATCTGGGCATCTCCGCAGTTCCTGCTCCGCCCCCGGATGTTCTTCTGTGAAAGCTATCAGAAGAAGGTTATTCCATCAGGATGGAGCATATAGAAAGAAAGTTTCCTATCCTCACTCCATGAATTTCACTGTCTCCTCTTTAGTACATATCCTGGACAAATTGCTTGTCTTCAGTTCTAAGCTTATCTAGTCTGTGAAGACTCTCATTCATCCAGGGTAATTGCATCGCAACAAAAGTTTAAAAAACAGGCATCTGGATTGGA
>JANHZU010003251.1:28247-41436 GCA_032468055.1 Acrochordus granulatus
CCACATAATGCGCAGGGAGGACTCATTAGAAAAGACTGTGATGCTGGGAAGGATTGAAGGGAAGAGGAGAAAGGGACGGCAGAGGATGAGATGGATAGATATTATAGTCAGTGTGATGGGTGTGGGTTTGGGAAGACTCCAGGAGGCAGTGCAAGACAGGGGCCCTGGTGTAATACAATCCATGGGGTCATGAAGAGTCGGACACGACTGCGCGACTGAACAACAACTGAAATAAATGACTTTTTCAAAAAGCAACAGCAGTAGGTGACAAAGGCAGAGCAGAGGTAGAGGCAGAG
This sequence comes from Acrochordus granulatus, assembly GCA_032468055.1. NCBI lineage: Eukaryota > Metazoa > Chordata > Lepidosauria > Squamata > Acrochordidae > Acrochordus > Acrochordus granulatus. Next base: position 28,544 of record JANHZU010003251.1, read on the forward strand.
TAGGTCCACTGAGTGGGTACAGAGCAAACTGGGGAGAAAAGGGAGAGAAACAAGGTCTTAGCTCCTTTAACAATTCAATTCATTAAATGTCTTGGTCAAAAGATGAAACATCTTTAATAACTTTGGCCAGATCATAATCCTTCTGGAATGTTCTGGATGAATGTCTGAGATGTCATTTTCTTATGAAGAGAGTCAATTCCAATTGTGAATACCCCCAGCCCCAGTGACAATCAAAATGCATATTTATGGGGGGCAATCCTTAATTTCAAACCTAATGCATTTTTCCAATTATGTGCATTACAATGTGTGTATGGCATGCAGCTCTTCAGCAGGCAGATCCTCTTGTGATTTCTACCTTCTGACAAATGGAAGTTGTCAGGAAGGGGACATGAATTTGCTGAACTGCCAACTTTTGGTAAAGTAAAATTCCCAGCAGAAATTAGGATTAATTGAAATCCTCTATTATCATTTTTGGATTCAGAGTGGTTATGTGATACAAAAATGCCATGTCCATTTCTTTTGCCCAAATACTTTGTAATAACAGCTCACCATAACATCACTTTTGTTCCTTTCTGCATTTGTTTCCATATGCATAAGAAGGAATGGTCAGTGACCAGAATGAATGGATGATGAGCCGTAGTAATGTTTCCATGAAATCCTAAATATATGCACCAAGATGGCGCTCTTCTAACAATAATTTGCCTGGTCCACACACATCTGCTCCTCACATTTGCAAGAATGACTCTTTCACCAACACCAACATTCTGTTTCTCTTCAGTGGAAAGCTTTGATTTTGTTGATCCATGCAGCATTGAGAGTCCTATTATTTTGGAAAGCCTAGGATAACTGAATTATCTCAGGAGTTATAGCTCACTTTTCATGTTCACATTTTCAAATTGGTTGCCAGCTCCAGAGGCACAGACCTACTCCTTGTTTGTCCATTTTTTTTTTGCTAGATATTGCCAAGTACTCACTACAGTATTCCTCTTTGTGGCCCTCTTCCTGTCTATTCTGGTCCAAATATTCTGTGCCTTGCTCTTCTTGGAGATCTGCTGTTTCATGAAAAGCTCTGTACAATCCTAGTGTGTTGTTTAATTTCCTTGAATTATGAGAAGAGGGTCTCCAATTCTTTTTACTTTATACTTCATTAAGACAAGCCTCCATTTGCATAGGTGCAATTAAGATACCATTCTAGTATAAACAGCATGCTATATGTTATATGTAATCACAGCAGATCCCTCAATTTCCATCTTTTCTGTAGCATCTGAGTCTGGCTTGCTCCTCCCCAACTAAACTCCTTTGTCCCTGTTGCTCTTTTGTTAGCCTACTCTAGTTATGAATTCCTTGTTGCCTGATCATTTTCTGGGAATGCTGCCTGAGGGGTAACTGCTTGCTGAGGAATGCAGCTCCAATCACTAATGGTTACTTGATTACTCAGTCAGCTACATCTGTAAGTTCAAACGATGTGCTCAGCAAACAAACAAACCCACTCTGGCCAAACTCCACACTATCTCACACAATGAGTCAAACATCCCTCCTCAATCTCAGATCACTTCTGTAACTTGTAAGCTCCCTTCAAAAATTCCTGTGTTCCTGCTGTTCTCATATTCACATGAACAATGTTTTTACAAACTTTATACATTGTGGAGAATTGATCAGAATAATAGCCTTACCTTTGCCAGAGAGATGCCAGGTTGACAGATTGTTTACATGACTAAAGCAATCTCTTCCCATTACTCAAATCTATCAACTGACAATCATACAGCCATAGGCTAAATATGTAATATTATTAAGTCTGAAGTGTGTATATATTCTAAGATTATGAACTTCTTAATTTTAACTGAAGCAGTAACATGCATCCAAACTCACTTGAGATAGTCCTGAGGTTTAAGGACATACTCAAAAGATGAAAACCAAACTCTGAGGCTTGAGGACATACTCAAAAGTGAAAACCAAATGTCCTGGCTCTTTTCAAACTCTTTAAAGAATAATCATAAATCTGAGAACCAATCAAGAGTTCATGCCAGACTGAAATGGCCAACATACAAGGGGAGCCTTTGGATTTTCCTGTCATGAAATGTGGCATTACCTCCATTTCAGGCTTGCAGAAGAATACTCAAAGCCAGGAATTTTTCAACAGCATTACAAACAGACCAAACTCTGAGGCTCAGAATTATGAGGCTCAGATGAAGAATTTAAAAAATCCAAGGTACTGGAATAAATCTGACAACATTAAACTCATTCCTGAACTTTCAAAACATCAATTTAAAACAATTTAATGTTTTTGAAGAACAAACAATATTTTTAAACCTAAAATTGTGTTAACAATCAAGTATGCTAAAAAGCTCCAACTTTTGGTTTCTCACAACTATCCTTGAACTGTTCAGATTTTATGAGATATTCTGTATCTCCTTCATGCATCTTGCAAGTGACAAATCTGAACATTATGCCATACAAGGCAGTCAGTTGGACATATATCAAATGTGAACATAGAAAAGCTATGTACTGGTCATACACTCCATCATATATAATATAGCATTGGGAATTATCTAATTGACTTTCACTATATCATAATTATATTATGGTTCATTTTTACTGCTGCTTCTGGAATGTCATCAACGTGCCGATAATTAAAATAAAAATGTTTCTACTAGACTGATAGAAAAAGTATATTCAGAGCTTATATATACTTTTGTATGTATAAAAAGTATATACATTCTTCATTCCTCAATCTCTGTACCAAAACAATAAATACAGCAAATCCATCTTTAGCAGACCTACCTGCAGCAATCACTGGCTCTTTCATAAGCTCTTTGGTTATGGGGCACAGGAATTCATCAGGAATTTCTAGAGGAGCAGATTTCATTTTGTTCCTCAGCTCTTCAATGTTACGCAAAACTTTACTGCGAAGACCTAAAGATTCTGGAAAAGCCATACTGGACTTCTTAGTTACTAGATCTAACTGGAAAATAGTACAAGTTACATATAGTACAATACAAGTAATATGTAAAATGATTCTGATTTGATGATAGCCTTCTAAATATCAAAACCTAAAATCATGTCTCCCTTTTAAATTTGCAGAGAAAATACTCCAAACAATGGTCTTATGTGAAGCTACCTTTAACAGTGACTGTATAAAATGAAAACATTATATTCTCCTTTGCCTACCCATATTTACTGCAGCACAGGTGACAAAAAGGCATTATAAACAGAAAATGTTTATAGCTAAGAAACCAAGTAAGAACAGTTATGGCTTTTGCTTGACATGGCCAGACTAAATAAATCTGGGAAATGCTGTATTTTTCAAAAAGACAACAGCACTGGTACCTCTTAAGAGACTTTTGCTTATTAGAACTGAATATGATTTTATAATTTGATTATTGATAAGGGATGAGATACAGGAAGAAGTGATTTTTTTTAAGATCTGAAGTTGTTTATACTTGTCTGGAAGAAGGGGGAGACATCTTTTATAGATCTTTTCTTTTTTCTATCTCTGCACTTCTTTTTCTCTTTACTTTTATATTTTTAGTCCTTTTATCTTAATTTTATTTTTACTTTTAGTTGTTTTGTTTTGATCTCTTTTGTTTTTTTCTTCTAAGTATACTGTAAATGTTAACCAGCAAGTTTATATGGTACTTTTATTGCTCTTACTGTATTTGATGCTGTTTTTATGTGAGTTTTTTTAATTGCTGTAGCTATTGCACTGGTCATCAACCGATTTCAGTTCAGTGTCGTTAACAGATCTTGAAAAGAGTTCTAATTAAAACTGATAATTCTAATTTAAATTTAATTATAACATTTTATATCTTGATTAGTCACAGAATACTATTGTTATTGATTAAATTGGGTTATCCAATAAATTCAGTGATCTTGAATCTCAGGCCAGCAAGGAAGAAGTGTCTGTCCCTCATTTTTTAAAAAGTACCTTTCCTAATCTAACAAACTCCATAATTGGTTTAAACTTTATTTATTAAATGTATATGCTGTCCATCTCACTATCCAAATTACATGATACTTTGGGGTGCCATATCAAGGAATCAGAAGGTCTTCCTAGTCAATGTATCTTCAGCACATCTCCTTCCCTCTTTTTTCGATGTTGGAATGTACAACCTCAGAGGATGGTGGAAGAAACTGAATTTCAGTTTTCTTTCCTGAGGTCAGAGCCTTCTGTCTGAATTTGGAACATGCAAATAATCCTATAGTTCTAAATTTTATCTCAGAATATAAAATTTAATCCCAGGAAATGTTAATTTAAATTATTACAATTATTACCGTGATATGTAAATATTATTTCTCTTTCAAAATATTCTCTTTCAAGAGTTAAGAGTCAGAGAAATTGAAGCAATTAAACTATAACTTTTTAAAACTATTCCTGTTGTTGAAACTTACAGAAATAAGTTGAAAAAATAATGCTGAAAACATTAATTTTGTTGAAAAAAGGAAGAAAAATCTCTGGGTGCTTGGCCTATTCGGTAGATAGGAAAAGGCTTCTGACATAAAGGAGGCAAAAATAAATTATTTTTCAAGTTGCAGAGATCAGAATTTGTACAAGGTCTAAAGACTAAAAAAGAACAGCTTTGTTGTGTTTATAAAATTAAAAGAAAAATATTTATTATATAACTTTGATAGGAAATATTGAAACAACATACAATCTTTTGAAGTAAAGTTGTATGGAATAATGTTATTTATTTTCCTAAAACTAAAAATGATAAAAACTGCACTTCAGATTTCAGTTCTGTACTACTCAAGTTTTGATATTAGAAAAATGTAGGAAATATTTAACAACAGTTCTGTTTATAAGTCACGATGAACAGGGCTTGCAGAACTGTTTTCAATCATAGTCATAGCCCAATTGAGTTAAGCATCAGCAAGACAAATTATATGCTGAGAAGTATTGTGCAAGTGAAACAATAGAGAAATGACACATACCTGCAGAAACGCCTGCCTTCTTCCTATTTAGTTAGCTTTATCAGAACTATGGAGATCAGCAAATTCTGCTAAAATATTTTACATTTTGTTTATTCACAGTATATAAAAGATCTTATTATGATCAAGCATGCCAAGTTTCTTCTTATTTTCCTGTTTGTAGCTAGTAATTAATTCTCAATGGTGTTGAGCATTAAGCATCCCTGTACCTCGACATATTATTATGTTGATATTTCCACATAGTACTGATGAACTTGCAGGAGGTCAGCCCATCTTCAATGCACTGATTTCAATTTTTATATATACCTATCATCAGCATTATCTGAGTACTCTCAACTGATAAGGTTTGGCAACTTTGGCATCCTTGAATACTCAACAAAATGTAAGCTCTTGATAGAAAAAATGAAATTATAAATAATGATTATGGCAATCATCTGTGATATATATATATATAGAGAGAGAAAGAGAGAGAGAGGCGGGGGAGAAACTAGCAGTAAATTTTAAGACTTAGAAAGCTCATTTGGTGAAATTTTTTCTGATTCTCACCAGTAAGTACAACAAAAACAACCAAAAGGGAAGATCATTTAGTTCCAAATGTATCTGGTTCATAAACTAATTCCATTCAACATGCTATTTCTTGTCAAAACCAACTCTATTATACAATTCTCATCCATACTTGTTTATATTATCAAATCATTATTTGATTACCTGCATGATTGTTTCACTAAAAAAAAGAATCTGACAAGGACTAAAATCAAGGAATAGAATGTATTTCATTATGAGAGTCACGTAATTTGTATTTTTTATATGAAAAGGCAATGATGTTTTATTACATATTTATAAAATCAGGCAATTAGGCTTAAAAACTGTTGCTTGCTTTCCATGCCGCAAAACCTATATGAAAATATTAATTGAATAATCAGTTAATAATGCCTCACAGTTCATGAGAATGGAATCTTTTTACAACTTGGACTTACTATCTTTTTAAATGTTCATACTGTCCTATCCTATATAAGATAAACAAATTCAAATATTTCTAAAATAATGGATGTTACTGATAGCCATGCTGATTTTTTTTGCATAGATTATGTTCAGAATACAGAATATTCAGCTTAAATAGTATTGTAAAATAATTCAATGATCTTACCAATTTTTAAGTCATCAATTAAGCTTTCTTTTGTAAGATTCAATAATTCTCTACCATCAATATTGTTTCTCTTAAAAATCTCAACTAGGTCTTGTAAGTTATGTATCTGAAGCCAAATTGAAACATCTTCTTCTGTCCAGTTATCAACAGAAATCTTTGATTCCTCTATCAGAAGACTTCCTAAAAGGAGATTAAAAGGAATATCTTACATAAGTGAATGACATGTATTAAAATAAATTATTAAAACACTGCTCCAAGTTTGAAAAATGGCACAAATATAACACTTATCCATTTTGTATCAGATTTTAAGAAATGCAATATAACGTAAACCTTCTTGATATACTATTTAATTAGAAAAAGCCAAATACTACTTTAATTCCCTGATCCAGATATGTATTCAACATATGTCTGCTTGTGCTGTTAAGAAACTTAATTTTTCTAATTGATTCGTTTTTCTTTCTGTGCTTCCAAACAGTAGTTTTGGAAAAACTGAGAGATACTTGAAAACAGCATAAGAATTAACAATGTGGTGGGTAGCTGGAGAAAGAGTGAATTGATAAGAACAGCCACTCCACTTTTCCTCCAACATGTGGCTCAATTAGAGACCTGTCCTTCTCAATTAATGGAGAGGGCTAATGCATTGTCTTAATGTTCCATAATGGAACAATATAGCTAATGCATTGTCTTAATATTCCATAATGAGGTATCATTTTAAGACATATATAAAATAACAGCCAAAAAGTGTGGTGAATACAGTTCAAATTAAAATGATTTTTTCCTTTAATTTCAACAGGACAAGAAACTTCTGCTTGAGGCCCCTTTGAAACCTAGAGACAATAGTGACCAAGCTAGATTGCCCAACTTGAGAAAGAATAAATTCACATAAATGTAAAACCTTGCCTTTGATTATAAGTAAAGGAACAGTCATCTAGGGTTGTACAAAAAATTGGTTAGCGTTTCTACTGAGGAAAGAGACATGGGTTGTTCCTTGTGTGATTTAAGTACAAACAATTGCCAATCCCTTTAGATCTGCCTAAATACCAATATAATGAGATGCTAAAAAGGCAGTAGGAGTGATTTGTGGGTGAATTAATTGGCTGGACAGATGAGATGCCAACCTCACTCAGTTAGCTAAAATAATAATCTTGTTTAATTGATTGTATTACTTGATTTGACTCCTAGTACAACAAACTAACATTCACTGCTCAGTATGTAAAAACTTTATGATTTGATCTTGGATTAATATTGTGAACTGGCATGTGCAATACAATTTTGGTTGGATATAAATGGGAGAGAGCATAAACAGGTTTCCAACAGTACCTTTCAATATTTATTGAATGAGAATTATTTACTGAAAGAAAATTGATTATTTCTAATTGGAATTTGGGATTAGATGTGGAAAACAAAAGAGTTTGGTCACTTAAGAGGTCACTTAGTACTACAGCATTTGATGCACTGATCATGATATCCTTGTACACATTAGGCCAATATAGAAACAGCTGGTGAATTTATCTATGGTGTTGTTTTGAAATTTTAATTTTTATACATTCTATTTGTAGCCTTACTTGAAACAAAAGACAACAAAGCAATTATTTTACATAAAAAATATATGGATTTAAACCTGAGTGATAATGATATAAAACAAAATTGATATAAGGCAGGAGTCAAAAATGTTTTGGTACTAACCTGTGAAAGGTTGTTCTGACTCCAATTGCCAGATGTTCACACATTTATCCATTGATCCAGTAGCAAATAATGGCATATCTGGTGCAAAGGCACAAGTTGTAACATATCTAGAAATAAGAAGTTACTTAATAGATATATAGTATGTCAGACTTCAAATGCTATCCTTGATTTAATATTATGAATAACATATGCTAATGGCACACCTGGTATGTTGAGTCAAAATTTTCAGGTTGCTTCCAGTGTTCTGTCCAAAACAAACAAACAAGCAACTAATAAGGCAAGTGGAAAAACAATTTACAACTAATCTATACAATGTTTTAACAATATTTAGTTTACAGATTACAGATGTACAGAATTTGATTCTATAGATTACAGAAGACTACAGATGTACAGAATTTGATTCTGTAGGTTATAGAAGATTACAGATGTACAGAATACTTTTACAGATATTTAACATAGGAAACTGAATCAATTTAAAATTTCAGCTGAATTATTATCAAATACAAAGAATTCCAAAACTGTAGGTATCCCTTAAACAAATGTGTTTATATTAATAAAAATGTCACTTTTTCCTGCAGACTATTTCTGAAAAAAACACTACCTAATATTTATATATATTTGTTATCAATTCTGTGCTTTGTCTCCATTTTGTATTTTTATCTTTCAAAGACATTTAGAGTTGTTGTTGTTCAGTAGCTAAGTCGTGTCCAATTCTTCACAACCCCATGGAACACAATACTCCAGGACTCCCTGTCCTGAACTGCCTCCTGCAGCTCACCCAAACACATGCCCACAATGTCTATGATGCTATCTAACCATCTCATCCTCTGCCATCCCCTCCTTCTTTTGCTTTCAAAGTTTCCTGGTATCACAGTATTTTTTAATGAGTCTTTTCTTTGCATTAGGCAACCAAAGTATTTCAGCTTCAGCTTTAGTATCTGTCTTTCTGATGAGTAATCATTGTTAATTTCCTGTAGGATTGACTGGTTTGATCTCCTTGTTCTCCAAGGGACTCTCAAGAGTCTTCTCCAGAACAATTCGAAGTCAACAATTCTTTGGTGCTCAGCCTTCCTTATGATCCAACTCTCACAGCCATACATTACTACTGGGAAAACCATAGCTTTGACTATGTCAGCAAGGTAATTTCTCTTCTTTTTAATCTGCTGTCTAGATTTGCCATAGCTTTCCTCCCAAGGAACAAGTGTCTTTTAATGTCATGGCTGCATATACCATCTGCAGTAATCTTGGAACCCAAGAAAATAAAATCTGTCACTGCTTCCATTTTTTCCCCTTCTATTTTCTAGGAGGTGATAGGACTAGATTCCCTGATCTTAGTTTTTTTAATGTTGAGTTTCAAACCAGCTTTTGCAGTTTCCTCTTTCACTGTCATCAAGAGGCTCTTTAGATCCCTTCACTTTCTGCCATTAGAATGGTATCGTCTGCATATCTAAAGTTGTGATTTCTCCCAGTAATCTTAATTCCAGTTTGTGATTTATCCAGCCTGGCATTTTGCATGATGTACTGTGCATATAAGTTGAATAAGCAGGGCGACAATACACAGCTTTGTCGTATTTTCCAATTTTGAACCAGTCAGTTGTTCTATGTCTGGTTCTAACTGTTGGTTCTTGACCCACACACTGGTTTCTCAGGAGACAAGTAAAGTGGTCTGCTACTCCCATCTGACACAGTTTGTTATAATCTACACAATCAAAGGCTTTAGTGTAGTCAATGAAGCAGAAGTAGATGTTTTCTGGAATTTCCTTGCTTTCTCCATGATCTAGAAAATGTTGGCAATTTGATCTCTTGCCCTTTGAAACCCAGCTTGTATTTCTGGAGTTCTCAGTTCACATACTGCTGAAGCCTAGCTTGTAGTATTTGGAGCATAATCTCGCCAGCTTTGAAATGAGTGCAATTGTACGGTAGTTTGAACATTCTTTGGTACTTCCCTTCTTTGGAAGTGGAATGTAAACTATTACATCCTGTGGCCACTGCTGAGTTTTCCAAATGTGCTGGCATATTGAGTGCACCACTTTAATAGCATCATCTTTTAGGATTTTAAATTGTTCAGCTTTAATACCATCACTTCCACTAGCTTTGTTGTAGAATGCTTCCTAAGGCTCATTTGACTTCACAGTCCAGGATATCTGGCTATAGGTCAGTGACCACACCATCATGGTTATCAGGGACATTAAGATCTTTCTTGTGTAGGTCTTCTGTGTATTCTTGATACCGCTTAATCTCTTCTGCTTGTTAGATCCTGACTTTTGTCCTTTATCATGCTCAACTTTGCACGAAACATCCCTTGATATCTCCAATTTTCTTGAAGAGCTCTCTAGTCTTTCCCAGCCTATTGTTTTCCTCTATTTCTTTGCATTATTCATTTAAGATGGCCTTCTTATCTTTCCTTGCTGTTCTTTGGAAATCTGCTTTCAGTTGGGTGTATCTTTCCCTTTCTCCCTTTCCTTTCACATACCTTCTTTCCTCGGCTATTTCTAGAACCTCATCAGACAGCCACTTTTCATTCTTGTATTTCTGTTTCTTTGGAATGGTTTTAGTAGCTATCGCTTGTACAATGTTATGCACCTTTTCCATAGTTCTTCAGGCATTCTGTCTACCAGAGCTAATCCCTTAAATCTATTCCTCACCTCCACTGTAAATTCATAAATGATTTCACTGAGTTCATACCTGATTGGCATAGTGGTTTTCCCTACTTTCTTCAATTTAATCCTGAATTTTGCAATGATCTGAGCCACAGACAGCTCCAAGTCTCATTTTTACTGACGTATGTACCTTCTCCATCTTTGGCTGCAAAGAATATAATCTCCTGATTTAGGGATTGACCTTCTAATTATATCCATGTGTAGAGTCACCTCTTGGGTTGTTGGAAAACTTTCTTGTAATTCCTGTTAACTTTTGGCTTCCTACTTTAGCATTCCAATCCTCTATGATGAAAAGGACATCTTTTTTTGTTTAAGTTCTAGAATGTTTTGTAGGTCTTCATAGAACCAGTCAACTTCAGGCTATTCGGCATCAGTGGTTGGGTCATATAGCCTTGGATTACTATGATGCCAAATGGTTTGCCTTGGATTTTAGCGAGATCATTCTGTCGTTTTGGTGATTGTATCCCAGTACTGTTTTCCCCACTCTTTCATTGTCTATGATGGCTATTCCATTTCTTCTAAGAGATTTTTGTCCACAATAGTAGATGTAGTGGTCATCTATTCAACCATGCCTGTTCATTTTAGTTCACTGATTCCCAAAATGTCTATGTTCAATCTTGCCATTTCATCTTTGACCACATCCAGCTTACCTTGATTCATAGATTTTATGTTCCAGGTTCCTAAGCAATATTGTTCTTTACAGCACTGGACCTCTCTTTCAGCTCCAGTCAAATCCACAGTTGAGCTTCCTTTTGGCTTTGGCCCAGCCATTTCACTCTTTCTGCAGCTACTTGTAATTCCTTCTGATCTGAGAGGTTATTCTTCTTGTGTCCTTTTAGCCTTTTGTTGCTGTCTATAGGGATTTCTTGGCAAAGATATTGGAATGGGTTGCTATTTCTTTTCCCACTGTAGCCCATTTTTCACTTGATGTCCAGGAACCCCAACAACATGTAGTGCAGCCCTTGTTAACCCAGGCAACAACTGAGCCAGTATGGATTTCTGTAAATTATGTCTCATATTTTTATGGGAGGGAGACACTCTTTTCTGTCTCCTCTGATGAGTTCTGTCCACTATGCTTGAACATCTGGCATAGTTCTCATCTTCTTCAGAGTACACAAGCCCCCAAACCCAGCAAGGTGGTGCCTCACTGGGGGAAGAAATGGTGGAGAAATGAGCAAAGAAGATAAAAGATGGGTCATCATGAAGTGAAGATGAACTTCATGGTTTTTGGTTGAAAATCTGACTGCCATACCTTGCCAAGTTTTACAAGATACTTAAAAGAGGTGAAACTGAAAAATGGCTAACCTGGAAAACTTACCTGATAATGAAAAATCCAGCAAAAGTGGAAACACCAAGCAACTATATGCCAATTACCTGTTTACCAACAATTTTCAAATTGCTAACTGATAGAGTAGCTAACACAGCCCAACAGCATCTAATTGAAAACTATTTCTTTTTACCTGAGCAGAAAAGAAATTGCCCAATCAGCAGAGGAACAAAAGATCAGCTCCTAAATGGCAAGATTCTGAAAACTCCAAGAGAAGGAAGACCTACTTGAATCTAACATGGATTGATCACAAGAAGGCATTCAACCCCCTGACACATAATTGGATAATCAAGTACCTAGAAATAACAGGAATCAAAAACATCAGAAGTTTTGTATGTGGATTGATGACACAGCTGCTGGTCAATAGTGACAGACTGGAAGAGTTAATATCAAGAACAAATCTTTCAAGAAGATTCACTATCACCCCCACTTGTCTATGTATATTCTCATTAATCCAGGTCATATCTTGGACCTAAATTGTAAAAAAAAAAAACTTGCACACCAAATGTTAAAAAGGGTACTGGACATTTTATTTTTTTATTTCTCCTTTTGGCTTCTACCTTTCCCAGCATCACAGTATTTTCCAATGAGTTCTTTCTTTGCAATAGCTGGCCAAAGTATTTGAGCTTAGGCTTCAGTATCTGTCCCTTGAATGAGCAATCAGGGTTTAATTAATTAATTAATTCCTTTAGGAATAATTGGTTTGATCTCCATGCAATCCAAGGGGCTCTCAAGAATCTTCTCCAGCACAATTCAAAGACATCCGTTCTTTGGTGCTCAGCCTTCCTGATTTAATTGATTATTAATCAATTATATTTAATTCACATTAATACAGGAAAAACCATACTTTCTGATTTTTGTCGACTAGGTAATGTTTCTGCTTTTTAATATGCTGTCTATTTTGCCATAGCTTTCTTCCCGAGGAGCAAGCATCTTTTTATTTCATGACTGCAGTCACCTTCTGCTATGATCTTGGAGCCCAAGAAGGTAAAATCTGTCATTACTTCCATTTCTTCCCTATTTGCCAGGAAGTGATGGAACCAGTTGCAATGATCTTAGTTTTTTAGGGCTGAGTTTCAAGCCAGCTTTTGCACTCTCCTCTTTCACCCTCATCAAGAGGCTTTTTAGCTCCTCTTCACTTTCTGCC
>JANHZU010003251.1:54182-75166 GCA_032468055.1 Acrochordus granulatus
AGACAGGGGGGCCTGGCATAATGCAGTCCATGGGGTCGCGAAGAGTCGGACACAACTGCGCGACTGAACAACAACAATGGAACATTCAGAGTTCCCCCCAATTCCATGCGAAATCAGATGTTCTGAGTGTAATACAAAGATTTCTGGAAATAAATCCTTTGAACTGAAGCCCTTCAAGTTGCCCCAGAAATGTCATTGGTATTTAAATACACCTGTTTTTAGAGCTGGGGTATTCCCCATCCAGAACACTTTGCAATGCTTCTGCTTTAAAGGACTTGCTTCTAAAAACTGCCAAATCATCTCTGAAACAGGATGATCTGAAAGGAGGTTTGGCATGGTCAAGAGGGAAGTATAATGTTCCATTTTTGGATATATCTATTATTACCTTATAGAAAACCATTAGACAACTGGAAAAGCTGGAGCAATGGAAAGTTCTATTCCCAGAAAGCTAAATTTGGCACTTACTAGTCAATAATCAACTACGATTAAAAAAATTCTGAATTATTCAATATATACAAAAATATTAAATTCTATTGTAATGAATACATTCTAAGACAAAAAAAAACATTAATTTTACATTCTGAAACTTCTGTTGGTTTGAAGGTTATGCAAGATTTTCTGTAGCATGTTAAGGCCTGTACTGAAAAGTAAATGAGACCACTGCCCATTTTCAGACAGGTTTTCAAAAATGTTAGGAATTAAATAAGTGGATTATGCATCTGCAAGGCTTAAGGAAGGCACCTGTCCTATAAAACTACCCCAGACTTCAGAAAGTGCAAAATTGGGGCTTGAATTTTTGGCCCTACCCATTCTTGAGATGTTAGTGAAATGTACAGTATGTGGCTACATCTTTAAGCAAACTTTCACTGATTCATCGTCATTCATCGTCAAACATTCACTGATTCATCAAGATTAGCAAGTTTCAGTACATAGCTTGTGTAAGCATGGCAAACTTGGACTCAGAATGGCAAGATATGCAAATATCAAGTGATGGTATTTGCATGAAACCAGATTAATGATAATAAAATAAAGATATTTTAAGAATATTATTTCCATAGTGCTCATGCCAATAACAGTATTTCATTGCAATTTATCTTTCAGTCCCATCATTGGTTTTCCTTAATAAGTCTCCAAAAAGTGAGCTCCCGTCACTCGCCTCCAGATCCTGCCCACCCAGCAGTTCGAAAGCACGTAAAATGCAATTAGATGGATGGGTACTTCTTCAGAGGGAGCCGGCCGGCAGCGATGGGAGCAGTGAGTTGGCGTTGGACTCGCCTGTCTCGGGGGCGGAGCAGGAGCCTCAGAGGATGCCCCAGATGTGAACATCGCTGGCCAGTGGAGGGGGTGGGGTTAATAAGTAATGTATAATGTCTTTGTAAGCCGCCAAGAGTCTTCGGAAATTGGTGGCATAGAAATGTGACTGATTAATAAATAAAAAGTATTTATTAATTGTTGTATTATTCTTGCAAGGTAGGACAATTACACAACATGCAAAAGAATAAGCTAGCTCCTTATTCGTTTTGTCCAGTCCATTTTTAGCATATTATCCAGTCTTTAGTGCTTCTATTCATTGCTTTAAAACTGCAAATTAAAATAGAATGGTAAATATAGATGCATAAGCATGGTAAACATATGCAAACAAGATCAGAATCATAAACTATGATTTATACATTTAATTTGGTAAGCCAAAACCAAATACGTTGTTTTGAGTCATAATGTGGAAAGTTTTGCCTTTGCAGGTATTCCTTGTTAACATAGTAAGTACAACCAATATGATTTAACCAACTTTAAAATAATAACTTGAGGAACATTAGATGTAGATGATGAATATAAACACGTATCAGTTTACATGTATATAAAATTCCATGGTGTGAATTTGGAAAACCAAATTCCAGCTAAGAACTACCCATTTAAAAAAAGTAGAAATCATTAGTATTATTTATTATAGCCACCCACTCCAAAATATAAATGCTCTTTTCCTTGGTTAGGAGCGAGGGGCAGCATACATAATAATCCTTGCCTATGACTAATTGTTTTACCCAAGAATAGTTTTCTGAATAGTCAAGACTCTTTTTTACAATCCAGCAAGATACTTACACCCTATATTTTTTCCAAATTCCAAAGAGCACCCACTTTAGCACACTTCAATGCTCTCCCCACAGTACTTTTGGAAGACCAATAAAAAACAACTCCCTATGAGCTGAGCTGTGCCCTATGGAGAAGGGCTGTTAAAACTACAGTTCATGCCTGCTACACTGTACTCTCTATAACAGTGGTGCTGAACCTATGACACAAGTGTCAATGGTGACACGCCACCAGCATTCACCAACACCTGACAACTATTTGTGAAAACATGCTTGTTTCTGTTCAATTTTTAAAGACTGAGAGGCTACAGGAGATTGGGGTGTGCTTTCGCATGGTCTCCAGACCCTCCAGAAGTTGCATTATCCTCTTGTGCAGCCTCTGGACCCTCTGAAAATCTTGCAAGATTGGGCTGTGCTTTCACAACATTTTTTGGAGGCTGCAGAGGCAGTGGAATGACATTTTCTGAAGCTGCTTCAAAAAACAAAGGCCTTGTGTGACCCAGAGCGGCCTTGGGTAGGTTGCAGGGGCCTGTTAACAGAAGGTAAGCAGTGTGTAGCAGATCCTGGGGATTATGTATATGATTGGAATGTATTTTTTAAAAATATTATGTAATTATTTCTCTTTTGTTTTTGTGTATGTGTGTGTATGAGAGAGAGACACTAGCAAAGACAAATTACACATTTTCCAAATTTTTGACACACCAAACACCATCACTGCTCCACAAGAACTCAGAGATCTGTGACCCGCCTTATAATTCCTTATGTTACCTAACATCTAGGAAATTCTTATCTTTTTTTATGTGCAGTTATGAATCAGGTCAATATGACCCTTGAACATAGCGACGTTTTGTTATACATACTGCTTGTAAAATTAGGCAGTATTTGATTATCCATTGACAAACCCACTATCAATTATATTTTATCTTTTATTTTGACTTTGTTTTTATTTGTAATGTGTTATAGTTTGCAATTCCAGTCAATGACTATAATGAAAATATTCATGCCTGAAACCCATTAGGCATTCTATGCTGGCTAGATGTATGTATGTATACATAGATGTATGTATGCACGCTGGTTGAGTTGCTTCCCTATTTCTCAAATGGCATTGGCATTTCCAGAGGCAATTATCTTCAAACCATTTGTGTGCTTTTATGTATGCATGCTTGCACGTGACTCCTGATTACATGGATAAGTCCATGCCATTTTCTTGGCAACACTTTACCCCTGCCTCCTTCCTAGGGCTGAGAGGGAGTGACTGGCCTAGAATCACTCAGCTGGTAACATACATAATGCAGGGCTAGAACTGTCCACCACTACATGAAAATGTCTGTACTAATTGCCTAGTTCTTAGCTATATGTAGTATGTAGTGCAGCCTAGAAATCATTCAGTCCAAATGCTACACATCTGAAATTGTCACAGGTCTAGGGACAAAACATATTAAAATTTTGGTATCAGAAAAAAATGCATTCCAGTGGAAGTGCTATGTACCACAGAGAGCTTGGTCTCCTTAATGATATAAATTAGAGGTTTCCAAACTTTCCTAGGTCATGTTGCCTTTGGAGTCTCAATATTTTTTTCATTGCACCCATAGTTTGTGTAGTAATTGATTAAGTATTGCTGTTTCCCTTAAAAGATAAGGCATATAGTTGGGAATTGCAATTATAAACACTTGTCCCTGTAAAGACAAATTCTTTGATACTAGTTCTCCAGCTGTGAGTTACTACCATGCAATGAGGCTTACTTCTGAGTAGACACAAGTGAAGTGCATTTTAAGTGAGTCTGATTATAGCAGTTGAGACCAAGAAACTGCATCGTTTATGTAGAAAATGGTCAAGTCTACCAAAATACTACAAAAAAATCTTAGCAGCCCTTAGGAAGACTTTCTATGAAAAATGTATTTTCCAATTGGTTGGAAAATATATCAGTTGGGCTGCTAATTGGTGCAAGGTACAGGGATCATATCAGCCCATACTGAAAGATCAGAACTGGTTGGTATTTAAATTATTGAATTAGCCTTTCAGATCCTGAATGGTGTGAGGACCACTTTTCCTGTTATGAATATGCCTGCCTTATATAATGAAGAGATCTTTTTCCGACTGACAAGATATCCTGCCATCACATGGGATCCTCCTGTGCTGTTTACAGGCTATGAAATATATTCTTTTGGAAGTTGTCCCACTGCCTCATTGTCACATACTATATTAAACAATATATTTTTTTTCAATTTTGTTAGTCATCATGTTTGCCAGACCAGAAAGACAGAGTATAATTCAAATAAATATAAAACTGTGTTGTGTTTGAAACAGTAGTATAATCTTAACCTTCTGAGGTTGCTAAATAGATATTAGCTCTGGTCCTAGTATATTGATAGAAGAGAGTATTTGGAGTTCAGGGATGAACTATGGAATCCTTGATGCTCTCTGAGCTTGGTTGTTTTCCTGTAGACATTTCATTACCAAAACTAGATAACAACATCAGTACACTAGTGTACTCCGTAGATGTGAATGTGACATCAGTTATGGTCATTTTCCTGAAACAAGAGATGTTTTAGAAAGAGTACTGGTGGGCTTGAGTCTTCCAAATCAAAAGCCCTATGGTTTTCCTACCAGGTTTAAGAGATTAACTATGCCAGACTAGAACTGATGTAGAAAATTTCCCTTCCATTGTCATAAATGAGAATTCCAGGAAAATTCTATTTTACCAGGTTGAAAAAAGTATGAATTGGCAAGACATTAGATATAATTAACCATAGATCCCACTTAAGGGCTGTTTGTGGTTCTGCCATAATATTCATGCAGCTTCAGAAATGATCAATATATTTTGGTTTAATACCAGACTGGACAGAAGTCATCCAAAGCAACCTAGTCATCAGCTAGGCTCTGATTCTCCCTTCTATCTTTTACAGAAGCAGAAATGTGCAAGAGGCGCCAGGGAACATCAGGAAGTTCTGTTCTCTTCTGGACCCTTCCAAAAGAAAAAGAGAAAACTCCCAGTATTCTCCAGAATGTTCTGTCCCCAGAAGGGTGAATTTTGCCTTCAAATATTCTATACAGTACGCTAAAATAACATGTTGCTATAAGGTTGTTTTTTTTAAAATGTGTCTGAATAACAAAGAATTAAAATAACTGAGAAAAAAACTGGTTTGCAAAACAGTCTTTTATTGTATCCGTGCCACACATACTAGTGAAAAATAACACTCCTAAAAAAAGAATGCTACCTTTTCCACAACATTTTGTTTTAAATGAAACTTCAAGTACTCTTACATTGGTACAAAAAAAAAATCTGATCTATCTGCCTCCAACAGGCCACCACAACACACAGTAGATAAAACACAGTGGTTACAAATTTTTTTCTTTTTTTCTTTTTTATTGTTTCTGTGGCAAGGCAAATGGAGGGAAATGTTTTATGAAAAAATACTGTGTGCGTAAGAAATTGTCACATTTTTATTCCACATGGATACAAATGATTATACTCAAATTTGAGGCCCTGGTGGCTTGAAATTATATAACAAAATAGAAAAATGGAAAACTAATATCCCCTACACCCTGTTTTAAAGGCAGGCACTACAAAGATTAAGGAGACTCCACAGTGTTGGTAGAGGATACTTACTGTACAAGCCATATAGCTGCAATTGCCTTAAAACTAAAATAAAATGCTACAGTCCTTTCTAAGGCATAAACAATAATGTCTGCAAACAATATGTACACATCATACATATTTAAAACAAGACTTAATATAAACAATAATGAACAGTATATACATGTTTCATTTTTTTCTTCACTGTTTTGAAATACAATTTAACTACACAAGTAATGCAGCAACATATATATAAATGTACTTGTAACTCTACAGTAAAGTTTAATTTTTCGTGCTTTTTACAGCACATCAGTGTAAACAGTTTTACTTGGCTTTGCTTTGTTTTGTTTTTAAATTTTAAAACATTCCTTGTTGTATTTTCAACATTTAAAGCAATTTTATTTTTAATTCTTCCTTTTCACAGAAAACGAAGAGTCTGGATGCTATTTAATCATAAATAATTCATAAAATTAAATACGTTTACTAAAAATAAACTACAAAGTAAAAAAAATGAAAAATAGATATTTATTGAAAGGGGAAATACAACTTTTTTCCCCAACTAGAGCTCTGGTGGTTGAATATTCAGTGCGTTTTGATATATTTTAAATTGCTATTGCACTATGACACCCCTTACATTTAAATTCTTTGGGTGTGCTTCCCTGTTCTACCTAAAGTTTGATAAAACACACAAACCAAGAACCAAGGGCCATGGTTGCTGTAGGAGAGAAACCTTAAGAATTAGCACTACTCCCCGTGATCCCTTAAGGAAAAATAAAACAGTCATTAGTTATGCATGTGCCTTGTACTTTAATGTAAATACACTTCACATTGCTGGTCTTATTTGTCCTCATTTAAGAAAAGAAAACATGCTGGACTGTAATCACTTCAGCTCACTTTGAAAATCTCTGTCCATTTTTTTTCAAAATGTTTTCTCATGTTGTGGCCAGCTCGACCAATGTCAGAATCATCTTCATTAAATGTTTCACAGTTGTCAAACACAAGCCTGACATCTATAGCAAAAGCTTCAAGATTAGGATACCTGAAACAAAAAACAAAAACAACAACAGTATTTATTTTATGTGGAGTTAAAGCAGAAAAATAAAAATAAAACTCCTGCCAAGGAGAAATACAGTATTTTGTTTAAAATTGGAGTATGCTGTAAATCAGAAAATTCTACAAAGTCAGTAGCCAACATGTTTTCTATATTAGCAATGAAGTCTAATTTCAGTACAATGTTACTGTAGTCGTAACGTCTTTCTAGAATAATATGATTTTAGATTGATTGATTATATGCCATCAAGTCAATCTCAACTCATAGCAACTATACAGGCAAACCTTCCCAGGTTGATCTGTCCTAGTCTTATATATAATCACATTTATTTAAAAATTCCTTTGAGAGATTGATACTTCCTTTTGTTTCATCTATTAAATATGGTATGATTAAACAAATGAAAGTATAAGCTCACAACATTTCAAAACGATGAAAATGTTCCAGAAGTGACCAGAGAAAATTTTAGCTTTACTGGAATAAAAATCAGTCTCACAGAAGGGCCTGGGACTGAGTTGCAAACATTTGTAAGAAAGCTTAAGGGCTGTTGGGAAATGGAAGAGAGTACATAAATATTTGATTTTTATATTGTTGTAGTTATTGTTTGTTTTGGTTTATACAGTTATTTTATAGTGAGCTGCCCAGAGTTGCTTGTAATGAGTTGAGTGGCAAATGAATTTAATAAATAAATAAAATATACATTACATTTTTTTTCTGTTCAATTGTGTCTGATCTTCAGAGATTGCCTGGATAGGTCTCTGAAGTTTTCTTGGCAAAGTTTTCAAAAGTGATTTGCCCTTGCCTTCTTTCTAGGGCTGAGTGTGTGTGACAGGCTCAAGGTCACCCAACTGGCTTTGTATCCAAGGCAGGAGTAGAACTTTGTATCCAAGGCGGGAGTAGAACCCTTTCTATCCTGATGCACCAAACTGGCTCTCAAAATATTACATAATTTAAAATAAATTAAAATTTATTTTAAAAGTAAACTAAGAGAATCCTGCATAAATCCATATGTACACAGTATCTCTGTTAAGGCATGCTTGTGAAGGCACCAATCTCTGCTGTAAAACTGTCCAGCATAACTTGTTTCCAGCCCGATTTTCAGTGTTTCAAGTGTGTTTCCGATTGTGTTCTCCCCCCAAACTAATACATACTTCCCTTTTTAAATCCAATCACAATGGGACCAAATTCCTTTTTATTAGTATCTCATTTCTGGTATTACTGTAGAATTGGAAACCAGTACAAGAGTCTTTTCAGGAATCTTTTTTTAATCCCCAACAGCAGGCTCCACCTACTGGTAGTTTTCATGAAACCAAAACCATACCCAGTAAAATTTGATGCACTTGTTCTTTACTCATCATTATATTGAAAAAGAAAAAAAATGGGTCATTTATTTTTGGGGGAGGGTGCTTTCTTGTCCTTGCTTATCTGCATCTGTGTTCAAATTCAGTGTTTAATTTCAACATGAAACCAGGGCATTATTGCTATTCCTAAGTACTTTTCTTTCCCTCCCATCCCTTCAAAGAAATTTAAAGACTTTCTAGGCTGTTTCTAAAATGTCCTGGTGTTAGCCAGGTGTATTTGCTTCTGCATAAAGGCATGCCACTATATCATATTCTAATTTTGTTTTTACAGTCTTCCTTCATACTACAACTCACAGAAAAGGATTTTTTGATTTGCAAACTGACAAAGGTAGATTAATACAAGTTCAAATCGATAGAATGTAGAACTGCCAACGGCAAAAAAACACACTGAGCTACTGCTTAACTTGAAGGTGAACATAGACTGACACTCTTTGAATGCTCTAGCTCACAATAATGCTAAAATGCATACTATATAATTTGGAACTATGATTATCAGCATAAATCAGAAGAGACCAAAAAGAGAATGCAAAAATATTCTGATTTAATTTAAATGTGAATGGTAAACACAGGAAAGACATTGTATCGTGATTATAGTAATAGTGGCTACTTGGAATCCTACATAAAATTAACCTTGATTTTGAATAATTAAATTCACACAGGACAAGCTTTCAATGGCTATATATTACTTCAAATATTAAGTATTTTAGAGTGTAAGCAGGATACCATTAAGTTCTTAATTCTCCTCTTCCTAGAGGCATTTAGTTAACTACTGCATACCTGAGTACATGGGCTTTGATGTGACTCAGCAAAGCTTTTTATTTCTTAAAAAAATGCAAACTTGTGTGATATAAGCACACACTTGTTGCCTCTTTTCCTCCTGCTGTTGGTCCTCCATTACCCCAAAAACTATCCCTTGTTCCTTCAAAAGCAAGTGCAGTAATATAACACATAATAACACATTTTGTTTTTATTTCATTAAGCCAATTTCCTGACTCTGTGTAAATGTTATTTGATGGTGGGCCTAATATCTAATACATACTTAGACAACCTTGAGTCCATGTCTGTCTTTTGGAGTCATTAACAGTGACTCTATCATCTAATGATTTGAGATTTCCCACCTAAAAAAGGAATTTTGCAGCAGACCTCACATATCTTGCCATAGCTATTTCAGAACAGGTGAGAATAAATATTTTCACACACACATATTTTCAGCCCTGACTATTCACCAGTTCGAGGATGAGATGGATAGATAGCAGAGTCAGTGTGACGGGCATGGGCTTGGGCGGACTCTGGGAGGCAGTGCAGGACAGGGCGGCCTGGCGTAATGCAGTCAATGGGGTCACAAAGAGTCGGGCACGACTGCGCGACTGAACAACACCACCACAATTCACCAGTTAGGACCTAAACGTATTAGACATAAGACGCTACCTGAGTTTTAATTAATCAAAGTAATAATATAAAATTTCATTTTCTGTGGTTCCTCTGATTTTTACTTACTGTCCATTATTTAGCTTCTCTCGAATTGTAGAAAAATCCATGGGTTTTTTAATAACTTTCCTATAACCAGGAACATGTTTCAAATTTACAGGAAGTAGGAAAGGCCAGGCATCTTCATGAGTTTCCAATTCAGACAGGAGCACACTAACATTTAGAAAGAAAACCACAAATCAGTTCTTTACTATTTTGTACCTCAAGTAGCTCTGACTACCTATAAAAAAGTCAAATGACACATTAAAATAATAGCACTTTAGTTAAGGGATTAGCTACAATTCACTTCATCATTTATAGAGAGGAATCTTTAGAAAATATATGGGATAGAGAATAGTAAAAAGCACAATCAGAAGCAAATTATACTACAGAAATTCTATGTTAGAGAACAAAATAACTACATGAGAAAGAGGCACTGAATTCTCTGCAACTTTCTAAAATGTGCACCAAAACTTGTTTCTCCCAGTCAAGCTTTGACAACAGAAAGAAGATCAGTTGAGGAAGCAAATGCAAGTGATGCAGGAACATAAAAGTGAAGTTTTCATTCCATTCATGTTTTACTCTTACTTTTTAGCCCTTTAGATCCTTCTTTGTATATGAGGTTTTAAATAGTTGCTGTCAGATTTGAGAACCTCAGTGTGTTCAGATAAAATTTAAAACTAATACACCCAAGCAATACCTGCATAAAGACAAGTCCTTGGATTCATCACGTTTTGTTTTCTTCACAGGGGAGACACCTTCCTGTTTTGATGGACTAACAGAAATGCTGTCTTCAATTTTTCTCTTTTTGGACTCCACTTTTCCTCTTTTAACAGAGCTGCTCACAGGTGCTGTGTCCTCTTCTTCCATCTCTCCTGCTGGAGGGAATTTCTTGCTTTTCTTGTGCTCGTTACTTTTTTTCCCTTTCATCAGATTTTTTTTTACTTTTAAGGTTTGACCACTTGCCTGGAATAATGAATCCAGAGCAGAACAAATCATTGTTTATATCTGTTGGTAAACAATCTCATATACATCACCATAGCTTTGTTAGTGTTGCTTTCTGCTAAAGAGGGCCACAGTTGGGCCACAAGCTAAGCATACTGAGAAGAGTTTTAACTGTGCAGAATCCAGTATTTTCCTTAAAAACTTATGAACCAGACACTTTAAGGAAACATATGCATAATAACTCTTTTCTTCAAGGACAAAGTTTATATGGTGTGAGAACATTGCACATAAAGATATAACCATCTGGATTAAAGGTCAGCACTGGAGAATAATTTGTAACAAGGAGAGTGTCACAACATCAACTCTCCCAATTCAAAATTTCCAGGGATGCAAAATGCTGACCCTAGGTCTTGCTAAATTTAAGTCTGGTTCATAAGAGAAGCAACAGGGCAATGATCCTCTTTCCTAGATTTGTGATTGTGATTGTGCATTCCACTTACGCATTATATAGAAAGAAAGATTCAGACATGATATTCAAAAATACATGGAGATTACAAAGACCATAATATTTGGATGTTTGGAATGTACAGAAATATATCTTCTTAAATTCAAACCAATTCAAAGGTCATTCTAGAGTTCCATAGATTTGATCAGACAGCCTTTTCTTCAGAATAGTTCATTTTCAAAAAATATAAATTTATCACTTTCAACTGTTTACCTCCAATCTCAATAAAGGCAAGTTAGAGACAGAGCAATAGTTCTCAGACACTAATGGACTGGGAAGTGAGATGGCTCATTAGAAGAGAGTCAAAAGCCAGAGCCATTTTCAAGGCTGCTATACTACTTTCCAGATCCAGTCTGTCATGCAGATCCAGTCATGCCGAAGGTCATAAATTCTAATCCTGCCTTGGCGAGGAAAGCCATCTGGGGATCTTGGGCTGGTCACTCTCTCTCAGCCCAACTCACCTCACAGGGTTGTTGTTGTGAGAAAAAATAGAAGAAAGAAGGTATGCTGGATATATTCGCCACCTTGAGTTATTTGTAAAAATAGCAAAGGCGGGATACAAATAAACAAATAAATACTACCTTTGCTATGCAGGCAGGACAAAACCAGTCACCATCTGGGATAGTGCTGATCTTGGGTCGATGGCAGTACGTATGGCAGCCTTTGTCACAGCCATCGCAGAGAAGCAGCAGTTCCTCATTATCTCCTTTTCGACATATTTGGCAGTACTAAAATTCAGAGAAATTATTTCAGATCAACATGTTATCTTCTACTATATCATGATAATCAGCATGCTATAGAGAATATGGCAACAATTTAAAATTATGCTCAACATGTTATTATGTGGATCATTTACACTTATAATGGAACAAAGAAATGAATAAATAATCAGTCAGATAAAGATGTATTTCCTCCACCTCCTTCATTTTATTAAATTTACAGAAATTGTCTGAGTCAAAATTCCCAACCAAATCAATTAAGAAGAAATTGAGGATGTATGAAGATTTTATAATGTTTTAAAGGCATTTAAAATGTATTCTTGTTACCGTATATATTGTAATTGCCATTGTGCCAATCTTGTGTTTCAATTTGTGATCATTTGGAGTCCAAATAAAAATATTATGGTCAACTAACACTACGTGGAGAAAGTATTAAATCAGGAATATGTGTGGGTGTTGAAAATGCCAAATCTCCTGGGGAAGAAAGTAGATAAGCACTGTAGAACATTGATATTTCAGTATCTGCTTTATATGAGTCAAAACTGAAGTTGACAAAGAAATCATCACATCATGTGACCAGCCATTGTGCACACAGGGCTCACTTCCTCATCTTTCACAGGGTAGAATAGGAAATAAGAGGATAATCTGGGAAAATGGTGTTTTTTTGCACAAAGGACACATCCATTGTGTCCTCACGTTGACCTTATTGTTCAACCTTATTGCTTATTGTTAAGAAGGATATAAATTTTGTGTGGACAGTCCAAAACAAGATAAAAGTTTCTCCTTTCAGTCATGGCTGACTCTAGGGGCAGTGCTCATCTCCAATTCACAGCCGAGGGAGCCAGCAATGTCCAAAGATGCTTCCATGGTCATGTGGTCAGCATGACTATATGCCAAGGCCCTTGCATCACTGCTAGTTTTCCCACCAAATAGGTGATACCTATTTATCTACTTGCATTTTACATGCTTTCAAACTGCTAGGTTTGCAGGGGCTGGGGCAAATAACTGGAGCTTATCCTGTTATGTAGTACTTGGGTCTCAAACTGCCAACCTGCTGACCTTCCGGTTGATAAGCCCAGCATCTTAACTGCTAGGCCACCACACCCCCTGTGGACAGTCCAAACAAAGAACTAAATAGGGGTCATAACTGTCATAAGGCTTCATTTGTGAAGACTATTAATGATAATCTACAATCTTCACTCCAAAATGTATTTGCTTTTATCGTATAAGCAATGCCTTAACTTTGGAAGGAGTTGCTTTATTCCCCCATTTTTGGTGGAGAAACGCTATAAAAATAACAGTATTTCCAATGTCAATGGAAATCATTCCAGTACAAACAATATTAATGAAATATGCTGGAAACATACACATAAGTTTGAAACAAGTTGGAGAAAGAGGTAGTTATTTCAAGAGTGACACACTCACTGTTAGTACTTTTTCCCATTGATTACTACAGCATAAAAAGCTTTATTTTCAGAAATTTGATGCCCAGGATTCATGCAAAATCTCTTACATGCATTTGCATGCTATTTATGAATATGCAATTAACATAGCAGTACTTGTTAATTTGTCATTTCTATGCGGAGATGGACATTTCAGCTTGTATGCTGTACAGCCATCCAGTCTGCACATACAATTGTATTAAGTGGGCATGCAAAGAAGCCATGCACATCTTTAAGCATGTACTTTGCATCTCATCTTTCTGAAAAAGCCTTTAATTGCAGTCTTTGACAGAGAATCCCCATTATGGCAACGCATAAGGCATCACTTTATTAATTGTATGGTGACCTCTCCCAGTGAGAGGCAGAGAAACACCACAAAGTTCAACATATGCCAGCAGAAAGGCTGTCTGTCATATGAAAGTTCAGAATACTGAATCTGGCTATAGGAGAGCCTCTTTTTTTTTTCAAAAATGTAATCTAATCAGTGTGAAAGTGTAATTTAATTGTAATAATTTTGGGATGCAGCAACAAGGATATGCTATCAACTTAGGTATCTGGAAAGGAGGAAAATAGATATGTAAAAATCATTTCATAACACTTACAACTTTCATAATAGATTTTTCCCATGCTATTGTTTTCTGTAACTGCTGAATGCACAGAGCTACCTGTGCAGCACTGCGAGCTTCTGATAATGCCCTTCTCCATACCCTTAGCCCTGGAGCAATATCCTCTTCCATTCTGCATTGAAATATAGAGAAATTAAGCAGGTCACATCCATTTTCATCAGTTTCTGAACGTGGAACAATCATTGTCACATTGAAAGCCAAGCAATGACAAAAACATACACAGCCAATAAGGATAATAAGGCTTAAGCAACTAAATCTGATGTAGTGCACAGACTGTGGCTACGTGCCTCAAAGCTCAATCACAACCATAAGATAACTTTGCAGGATTAACAGACATAAAAGAAAAAAAATCTTTACACAGCACCATGCATAAAAACGCAGTCCATATGGATCAGAGACATACAAGAAGATACATAGATAAACACACAATAGAAAAATAGGCTCCAATTAGCAAAGAAGCACAATAATTTTTCAAGTTAATCTCAATAACCTACCCGTCACCATCACCACTAACAGATGGTGCAGGAGCAGGGACAGTAACTGTGCCCACATTATCCAGTTTGATCTGAATGGTGGTACTTAAGGGGCTCTTCAGATACCTTCGCTCTATGTTCCGCTCCAAGTCAGCAAGTCTGGTTACAGCTATATCTAGAGGGTTGTCACTTTTCCGTTCTAGAATGCTGCTACTGCCTTCTTCTCCACCAATACAATCACCATCACGCTTCTTGTACAACTGAGTGATTGATTTATGCTCACAATATACCAAGTCTTCTCGTTCTGATTCTGGTTCAGGGCACATCCAACCCTACATTTTAATACAAAATTGTGCACATATGTGTTTGGTACTGTAATAATTTCAGTTTGGACAATGGATGGATCAATTGATTACCTCCCTAAACTGTACATCTCTTTCTAGAAGTTCTTAAAAATTAAAAAGTTGATTTTCTTCTTTCTTATACTACTTAAACAACAATAAAGATTTATTTTTAAATCAGAGTTTTATGTTACATCTTTGGGAGGAAAAATATCTGCAATCCAACAGATTTTCCTATGTAAAAACTTATACACAAGAACTATTTTTATCACAAGAAATATGTAACTGGCATCAATTCCAGTTTCATATTTTTAACTTATTCTTTTTAAACCTTGTAATCATCTCTGATGACTCACAGTTAACTAGTTAATTCATATTAATGATGTGATACCAAACATCTTTGTATTGCACGTTTTATTTCTACAAAAAAATGCACTTTTACATATATTTTTCCTCGAAATTTTAAAAAGATGACAGAAATCACATGTTGATTATCAAGACTAATGGGGAATGTAGCTGG
This sequence comes from Acrochordus granulatus, assembly GCA_032468055.1. Taxonomy (NCBI): domain Eukaryota; kingdom Metazoa; phylum Chordata; class Lepidosauria; order Squamata; family Acrochordidae; genus Acrochordus; species Acrochordus granulatus. Next base: position 69,291 of record JANHZU010003251.1, read on the forward strand.
AATCATCTTTGCTCTTGGAATGGTCTTTGCTCTTTCTCAGTGGAACTTAATATTCTGTTTGTATGGAAGATCAAAGACTCTTTTCCCCATGCATGATAACGCGCCTTCCCCGTCCTCAAGAGGGGAGGAGACAACTGTTGTCTCCACAGTGATCCTTCTGCTGCACCTTGAAAATGAGTCCAGCAAAATTGCTGCCTGCCTATGAGGGTGGGAACATTGGTTGTTATGCAGCTGTTACTCTTGAGAAAATGAGGAGGAAAAAGAGGGCTTTTTCCTCTACCTCCTGAAATCAGATCCCTGCTTCTATCTCCATGATTGCTGAGAAACACAGCTATCTCATTGCTCTCTGGCAAACATGGAGGTTAGAGCAAGATCATCATGACAGGAGAGCAGCAGGAGTTATTGGTAGGAATACTGATCCAGGAGATTATTATTCTTACTAGAATTAAAAAAATAAAACTTAGGATGCTGGATGAGCATCAAAGGGGAAGTATCTATGGAGGTACTGAGTCCCACAGGCAGATAGGAGGAATGGCTTGGGAGTGGGCCAAGTAGAACCCTCAACTCTACTGACCTCCCTCAAATTCTTCCTCCTCATGTGAATCAGAATGTTCACACAAAGGAGAATTTGCATTTGCAGAGCACCAAATCACTGCACTGTGAGGCTATGTCCTCAGTGATTGCAGCCATTTTGGAGCTGGAGCCACGGAGATATGGAGATGACACACAAGGCAGAATAAACTGTTCAAAGTTGCATTGTTTGTATAACATTTTTTTCCATATGCACTGGAGAGAAATGTTGTTTCAGATTTACTAGTTTATATTCCAGTAAAGTTAAAACTAAAAGCTTATTAAGAGAGAGAAAATGGATTTTATTAGTCCCCATCACTCCAGTAACTGGAAAAGTCTATCTACACTCAGATGTTTCCCTGAGCCCAGCAAATGTGACCCCATTAAACTGAAATATGGTCCCAGAAAAGATGAGTTTAATCATATTGCATTAAATTCTGCTACATGATTCTGAAGTCTTGCAGTTCTATGATGGCCATGTTTCCTTCATACTATTTATTTTCTTATTTTTATCCCACCTTTATTATTTTTACAAATAACTCAAGGCAGTAAACAGACTTAATCCTCCTTTCTCCTCCTATTTTTCCCACAACAGCAACCCTATGAAATGAGTTGAACTAAGAGTGACTGGCCCCAAATCACCCAGCTGACTTTCATGCCTAAACTGGGACTAGAGCTCATGTTGTCCTATTTCTAGTCTGGTGTCTTGATTCATGAAAATAATAACATTGTAAAAATCCTGTTTCCTGCTTCTTTGAAAATTTAGCCAACCATCACAATAAAGTCCAGTCCATATATGAAACATAAAAAAGGACAACATAATTTCATTCAATTCATTTCATTAATACAATCATCAAACTCCTTTGATTTCTTTTATTACTGAATATCATCTTTCATTCTAGAAAATCTATCCTTAGTAAGTTTGAATTAGCACTTTAGACAAAAATTACTAAATATAGATTTTACTGAAATATTTTACCTTGATTTGCAAACTAGCTGATGCCACTCTTCTTTCTAAATCCTCTACCTGCTGAAGAATAGCAACATCCATTTCCATAGCTTGCTCTTCTATGGACCAATTTTCTACAATATCCCGTGTCACTTGGTTTTCATCATTTTCATTTACTTCAATAATTGCAGCTGTATTTGGAAATTAGATTGGGCTATTTTAGTATAACTTTCAGATCAATTGTTTTGCAGTACATAACACTGAGGTCAATGACCAAGAGACTTAGAAAGGAAGGAACAATCTAGATAGCAGCTTCTTCAAGTCCTGGAGGGTAACAACAATCATTTTCTCAATCTAAGAGGTCCCAATTAATCTAACAAGCCCTGAATTACTTCTGTAGATGAATACACGTATACCCAATTACAGATGTGTAATGTATTTCGCTTTTCTGTTTATTTTAATAGGTTAGAATGTTTGGGATCCTTTAGCTCAGAGAAATGGTAAGAGAATGGAAATAAGGGGGTTTACAAAATTATGCATGGCACTAAGGAACTCTACCTCTGTCTTTCTCAAAACACTATAGCCAACAAGTCATCAAGTGGAATGATTGGAAGGAGATTAGAACAGACAAAATAAAGTATTTTTCCACAACGCTTAATTTAACTTATGGAATTCATTACCACATAAGGTGGTGATGGCCACTAAATGGATGACTTTAAAAGAGGATTGGATAAATAAAGGTTGGACAAGGGCTGCTGATCTTGAAGACCCAATGCTAAAGCAGCATGCCTCTGAATATCAGCTGCAGGACAATAAGGCAGGAAAGTACTTTACACTCATTTCCTGCTTGCCAATGTACCAGATGCATCTGGCAGACCATTTTGAGAAACAAAATTCTGGATAAAAATGGGCCATGACTTGATCCAGCATGGTTATTCTTATGTTCTAACGTTTATTAAAGAAAAAAAGGTCCATTAGCCATTTTATTATAAACAGGTCATCCTGATTTAATGTTATTTCTGTGCCATCTGGGCCATTAGAAGGCAATCTTGACAGATCTAGTTAATATTATAGCATTGCATTACACTTTGTTACGTTTTAACTACATACCATCTTTATTCTTGAGGCAGGCTAAAGTAATATAATCCATATGTTTTTGTATTTGCTTCTGTAAGGCCTTTTCTCTAATTCCCCTGAGATGCAACACTTTAACCAAAGCTTTCAGGTCCTCTGGGTCAATAATTCTCCACCAGCCAAACTGCATTTCTGGATCAAAATTTGGAGACAAACAAAGATTTAAAATGTAGAAGAACTTTAAATAGGAAATGAGATCCCTTCCCCCACCAAACAGAATTCTTCTAGATCCAAAGATACGGATATGTAACCGCAGGGAGAACTAGAGCAATAGCAGAGATTCTTGCTGTTATTTCCATTGTTGCTGTTGCCAGAGACAACTTTTTTCCTAAAAAATGAACAATGGTCTGCTGCCACTGTTTCAGAGAGAAAACAAGCAAACAAAGAATCACTAGGGCAGTTTTAAAAATCCTAGTCTCAAATCAAACTGGAAGAAAATAATTAGAATTCTAAAGGTAGAAATATTTTAAAAGAATAATTAGAAATTATTATATCTAGAATAAGTAGAAATATTTTAAAAGAATCCTTGGTAGAAGGATGCTTACCTTCTGGGATAGGCTTTGGACTAGGATAATCCACTGGTTTAGCTACTTCAACAAGAGCAGAAGGTACAGAAGTTTGTTTCTCAATCTGTGGCACTGGTGACTCACTTTTACTTGTTGGAACATTGGGTGTCAAGAAAGAATTACTATTGCCTTCAGACAATCCTAGGCCAGACCCCATACCAGGCAATGGAGATGAAAATGGAAGATTTGAACTAATAACTCCAGTAGGCCATCCACAAAACTGAAGTCCCATTACAGGCAATCCAGTCTTCATCTGCTATACAGAAACACAATTTGAGCTGAATGAGAATATACATATACACAATTTGAACAGTGTAAACTATATTTACTGTATAACAGCTCCATGTAGAAAATTGAAATCAGTACAGCTTTTTAGTAAGAAGATGAACTTACAATAATTCCTCATCAATAAACACTGAACATCAATAGTGTTCTGATTAAGGTATTAGAGCAGAGAGATCCAGGTATATAATCCCCACTTGACTGTAGAGCTCACCGAATGACCTAAGAGTGGTCATTTTTTAGTCCAACTTACTTCTTATTGTTCCTGGTGTATGCCATCTTGAGTTCTCATAGAACAGGCAGGATAGAAATGTAATGCCCAATAATAAGGCATGCATAAATAAACAAGCAAGCAAAGAGTTCCATAAATGGAACAGACAGTATCTGTTCTGGGCATAGAATCAGAATATGCATATTCCAGAAAGATGTTCTGGGATTGACATCAGCAGGGAAACGTAACATGGCCATCAACAGTGGTGTATGGCAATAGCAGCAGGTAAAGTAAGTGGAGGTAAGGGAAAAGGACAGTGCTGGAAAGATTGGGACAGGGATGGATGGGCTGATCAAATATGCTACACTTGAACACATAAACGGCAGTCACAAGTATCAAAAAAGAAGGTACTGGAAAGAGGGGAAAGGAGAGGTATTTTTTTTAATTAATGAGTTTCAAAGTGTGGTTTTAATTCAATACTTAGTAATATCACTTGAAAACATTGCAAAACTTCATGGTTTCACATAGTACAATTATTGATATGCAACAAAAAAATTGCTTCTGAAGAAAATATTGTAGACTGCTTTGTATCAGACTGCTGGAGGCACCATTTTGTTCCAAAGTGTTCCTTTGATTTAGAAAATGCAAGTTTTCTAAAAATATGATTCATATGTCCTCATTGATAATAAGGAAATTAACAAAAGGATGAAAAAGAACTATACATGTACACAGAAGAACTATACATGTTCTGAACAGTTCTGTTTTTAAAAAAGAAAAAGTTATGAATGGTAAAGAAAATCTGACTCCCAGGGCTCTATTCCATTAAATCCATGACGAGCACCAGGATTGAAAGTCAGTATGTATTGTCCTTAGCTTTTGAGCCCCCCCCCCGCAGAGCTCATCCTCAGAGGATGAAAAAGAACCAACAATTTCCTCCTAGTTAACCCTTCCCTGCCTCTCCTAATTCAGTTTGTTCTGATGTAGAATATTATTCCATACTCACTCATTTTCCTGACCTACTTTCACCCACAGGAGAGGGTGTTGCTGTGCACACCAGTAAATGCAGACATATGTTTGATTTGACAGTGGCGACCATTATTGGCCACAGAGGCAAAAAAGTTAGTGAGGGGAATAAGCTTGGGAGATGGGCCAAGCATCAGTTAATACATGCAGGGTAATCCGTCCTGCATACCAAGTGCTACATCATAATATCTTTCAATATAAGAGCAATAATGAAAGAGTTAATAATCCCTTCCCCCCTTTTCTCTCTTTCCTCCTCCCTCTCCCCTGGGTGTGTAATTAGGCTGAGAAAGATGAGTGAGTATCCTGTTCATTCCCCCTTTTTTGTCTCTCTTTTATGCCCCCTCCTCTTGCAGGTGGAAGGAGGTCAGGAAAGTGATTGAGTATGGGATAACATACTACAGTGGAATGAACTGACAGGGAAGGATTAACTGGGAGGAAATTGATTAATCATTTAAAGAGTTCCCAGCATCACATTCAGTTCACGATTGTTGAGTGTGGATTGCAGCAGTATACACGTATTGGTCCTCTTTTTCATCCTCTTGAGGATGAGCTCCAGGGTGATACTCGAAATCTAAGGACAATAAATATTGACTTTTAATCCTGGTGTTCATCATGGATTTGATGGAATAAAAGCCTGGGAGTCAGATTTCTTTACCATTCTGAACTTTTTCTTTTTTAAAAACAACTGTGTAGCACTTGCAGGCAAGTAGTGTTTTCTGAGGGATGGGAACCAGCCAAATCTGAGATAAGTAAAAGCAGGATTTCAGTGCTAAACTCCTGGCAAGGGGGCTTCTAATTTCTTGGTAGAAATTTGCAGGCATAGCTATAGTTTCTTGAAGATGAAGTCTACTAAGATGAAACAGGACATTGTGCAAAGAACTAAAATTCAAAGAGGTTTGCAGAGATTCTATCTCCCTCATTCTTGTTTGTAAACAATTTGTAAGAAAACAGTACATAAACCAAAGGTATTGACAGATAACTACATTTAACAGACTTTGGATGCAGTGGACATTTCTGTCCTGATTCTCCACCCCCTTGAACTAATGTTGCATCTGAATTCAGGACAAGACACTTAAATTTAAGATTTTGTTGTTCAGTCGAGCAGTCGTGTCTGACTCTTCGCGACCCCATGGACTGCATT
>JANHZU010003251.1:78817-92749 GCA_032468055.1 Acrochordus granulatus
TTAGCAGAACGCGCGCACGGGGTTGCTGTCTGCAACAATGGAGTAAAGCACGAGGTAAGAGTTGGCAGAACTCTTGCGGGCGGAGTTGCCTGAATGGGAAATACAGAGCGCGCTTACTGATGACACGCAAGGTTTGGCACGAAGCTTCCTCGTCTCGTGAGTCATGGCTCGTCTCGCGGAATATTTTTTGATCAAATTTTTTGCTCGTCCTCATCCTGCGCGTTACTCGTCTTGTGAGGCACCACTGTACTTTAAAAATATCTATTATCTACATTATACTGACAGAGTAATTAAATGTATTGAGGTATAGTTTACCTTAGTCAGTTTGTCAATCTGTTTCTCTAGTTCCTCAACACTTGCCGTCTGGTCCCCATCATCCTACCACCAAAAAATAAAATGCAGTAATGCATTATTTTCTATCTACTAATTATGTTCACAAATATAAAACCAGAATTTAATGAAATATGCCTCAACAATAATAAAGGTATTGCCATTAGAAACATATTGATTATGGGATGTGGTCATGGGATCACATGGGATCTTTACTCTCTACAGTAGCTCTACATAGTTAGCACAACAGTAGCTACACATAGTTAGGCTCTACAGTAACATAGTTAGGGACAAGTATAGCAAAAACTGAATGATTGTTTAAAAAATGTACTAATCAAGGCTAGAGCAGTGCATACAATGGCACTATGGCTTCATTCATACATCATGCTGAGCCTTGGTTCACTGCATAGGCCATAAGTCTTGATTCCACATAACACTAAGTCATAACAGGCAACTGTATATCATTGTAAGTCAAAAACAGAAAAATTTATCGTGGCAGTTTACTTTCAGCAAAGGACAGAATAGAAAAGACCCTCCCTATTCTTTCCTCTACATAGTTAGTAAATAAGAAATAATAATGTTACAATCAAACAAACCCTTTTCCCTTTAGGAAGATTTCAGAATTATGTACAACTTCAATACTTGCCAATTTCAGTATCTTAAGTTGACAGACTTTCATTTAAGCAATCAACTCTTCATTGGCTGACTAGTACCTCTGCTTTAACAATTTCCTCTTCAACTATTTTCCTTATTACATTATCACTCTCCGAGTAGTTTCTTCAAAAACTATATACTATAATCTATCTGAATTATCTCTAAATGTGCTTTAAGAGGTTTTCTAATAGTCTATAACAGACTATCAGACTTATGAATCAGACTTAATTTATAATTTTCTTTTAGCACTGATGTGATAAGTTGGTTGCAAAATATACTAGCAATTGATATATCTTTTACATCTTTTTAAATTTATTTGTTCTTAAAAAAGGAATGATTAAAATTGAGTTTTTAGTTTTTCCCTGCTAGACACTAAAGTTAAACTCTAATAATAATAAAAATATAAACTTAGGCCAGGATTTAAAGAACCATGAGATTAGCTCAGGAGGTTCAAAGTTTCTTTATATCCATCTGCAGATAAAAGACTAGCAAGCTAATTCTGACTCAGGAAAAATCAGCTGGTTCTATAAAGGTTTTCAAATTCAAATAGTTCAACACACTATTCACACAGAGCAGTTACTTTATTTTGCCTCTAAGACTGAAGCATCTCTTGATTATCCTATAGAACTCAAGCAAATTCCATTCCAAACCGAGTTAGCCATAGCCTGTTTTAGCATTTTTTCAGTGAGGTCTTTTAATACAATACAATATTAACATCACATTTACTTTGTAAACATCAATATAATCTAGTATTTATGAGAAACACGCACCTCATCTTCACAAATATCTGCTTTCTTCCCCTTTTTATCATCTTTGTCATCATCTTCTTCCTCATCTTCATCTGCTTGATCATCACTATAATCATCATCATCGTCATCATAATCACTCTCCCCTCCCTTCCGTCTCCTTTTTCGGCCTGGTGTGGGTGTACCCAGTGAATGGGGTTCTTCTCCTATGTCACCTCCTCCTGCAACATCTCGCTTGCCTGTTTTCTTGGCATGAATGATTCTAAGCCTTCAGACACAAGACAAACAGTATTATGGGGTATTGCTATAATACACATAGTTCCTCCACATTTCATTGAGAAGAAATGTGCTTCTCCTTAATGCATTTGAACCATTTTGGTCACATATTTTATTGTAGCTATTGAATAAGCACTTGAGAAATGTAATTCACCAACAGACTCATTTTTATTGAAGACATAAATATATTTGGTAAGAACTTTAATTCTTTGATTGTATTTGCAAGGGATCATCAGAAACTACAAAACCTCAACTCTTACCTAATTCTTCACCAAATATTTTAGGTCTAATGTGAAATTTATTGTATACATTAAAAATCTGTTACAAAAGTCAGGAACAGCAGAAAGATTTCCAGTCTTTCTTGTAAGCTAAAGAAACAAATATTTAGCCATATTCCTCTTTTGGTCAGTTCCTTAATCTCTTAATCTTTTTTCATACACATTTTAAAAAACCCAATGCCAACTCTAACCAGAAGATAATAAACCTGATGCTTAAACCTGATGCTTAGTTGTGGATTAGCTGAATACAAATATCTTCTCAAGTGTCTGCATATTACTTTATATTTTATTAAACATTAATCTTGTAGCACTCTGGTAGCAGAAGCCTTAGTTTCATTTTTTATGAAACAAAAGAAACTTACATACCAGTAAATACAGTTGTGGTAGCCCTTCATCTCTTACCCTACAAAACAAGATTCCATACAGCAGATGTTACAGCTCTAACTACCAGGCAAATATTCTGAAACAGCCTACCAAGTACTTCAATAGCCAGGCTGCACATACCCTTTTAATATTTTGTCATATAACGGAATTTAAGGAGATATGAAAATATGTGTTTCTGAAAAAGTAAGGATTTTACAAGAAAGAAAAGAAAGGAGAAAGAGTACAAATTAGGATGGCAAAAGTAGATAAACTATGATAACTGAATGCTTCTATGTATTTTTTTCAGTGTCTTTTTCTTCCTTTCTTCGCCCATCCTACAAAACAGTATTCCATACAGCAAGTGGGTATGATGCAGTAAAGCTGGCTTCTTAAAAAGCAGCCTGGAACAAAATTTATGATTTTAAAAATAACTGGTTCAGACTAGTGTAAAGAAAGATACAGGGATGGCTTAAAATGTTTAGCTATCCTCAATGAGCTATTCTTCTAGTCCAAAAGATGGAAATTACTTTCAGCATTCTAATTTGCAAATAATTAAATGCCCACTGCTTGACCAAGGACAGATTAGACTAAAATTTTAGACTATAACATATACTTTAAGAAGTAAAATGATATAGATATCTCCAATTTAAATATCTGCTTCAGTATTACAATAATTGAAAATTTAATTAATGATACATTCTGTGCTTGTATACTGACAAAGCTCATAGAACATCTAATTCTAAAATATTATATTCAGCATAATTAATATTAGAATAAATCAGGCATCTTGATGAAGATAATTAAAATATTAACCAAAAAACCACACATTTTTTAAACACACTAATAAAAAGCTTACATTGATAGTCACAAAGTCTGGAGTAAAGTGCCATTTGATTTTGACTTTCTTCTCAGAGATTTCGACTGATCTATTGCCATGTTTAAACAAGCTCTATTGCTGCTAGCTAATATATTTTACTTTTCTCCACATTCAGTTAACAAGAATAAGCTAGAAAGACAGTTCTGGCAGTATGCAATTACTTTCACTTGCCCTCCCTAACCCCCAGTCAAATAACTGTTTCTCTCCCAATCATTTAACTTAGAAGAATAAAATCACAGCATCAACAAAGACAGCAAACAGCTGGCCTGATGTTTTCAACAAAGTTCTTGTCCACACATGAATTGCACATTTCTTGCTTCTTTGGCAAGATACATCTATAGACAGAGTCCAGAATAACAACAATTTAAAAGAATAACCTAATGACTCCCTCTAATATATTTATTCTAGTTCATTAACTCCAAATATGATAGCGTTTTTTATTTATTCATTCATCACATTTGACGTCAATTGCAGAAGCAACTCTAGAATTGTATTTTACTATTAAAAATAACGTCATTCAATAATTATATATTTTCTAACTAAGGGAAACATCTTACTGTAATATAGAAAACATAAGATTAGATTTTGACTAAAAGCATTGTCTATGAAGATTCATAGTCATCCAGGTAGGATTGTCTAGAAGTTAAGTCGTGGCAATTAGACTTCTTTTCTTTTGATTTGAGATGTTTCATTCAAGATTGAAGAAGCTACTTGGATAAACAGCAAAATGTCATGAACCAAAAGAAAAGAAGTGCAATTGCCATAACTCAACCTCCAGATTAAAAGCACTGGATTAAAATGTTTAGTCAGGCAATAAAACTCAATGGGTGAACATGGGAAGGTCAACATCTCTTAGTCTAATCAATTATCCAACGATCTTAGTTGTTACGTGAAAGATATTGGGGAGGAAAACAGGGAAATTGCAAATGAACTTTGGGAGGATAGGTAGAATAAAAATATGTCATTTTTTAACACTCAAGAGATCATGAAAATACATGCTTAAGTAAGTCTGATGGGAAAGAAAAAGAAAGTGAAATATGAATCACCTTGCTTTCTACTAATTAGGTACATTTTATGTCTATTGCAAATGAAAGAATGTAATACTTACTAACAACTTTATCATCTTCTGCAGCTAAGGATAATACACATCATAAAAAGATCTACAGGAGTGATGTATATCTAGGATCTGAATACATGTTGTCTTAAGACTGACCAATTAAATACTGTGAGACTTCAACAGATGCAAAATGAAATGAATTCTCATCTTATCTCATGATATTAAGGAATGGTGAAAGAGAAATAGAAGCATCACACAAAATGGGATGGAAGTGAAAATGAGAAACTGAGAGTCATAAAGGAAAGATTTAGAAAAATAGGATTTGCCAGTTTTTTTAAAAAGTAAAGTTAAGTAAGAGAAGCAGTTACACCCCTCCCCCAATCTAGTACTGTACTTACATTTGTTGAAAGGACAGTTAAGAGAAGACTGAATTATTCCCCAGGTGAGAGGTAGCAAGCAAGCCTCCTTGATAGGAGACTGCAGGGCAACTTCAAATGTTAATTAGCCAATGGACAGGGTGATTTAGAACATGGTTTTTATATGAGGTAATGATTACAAGGCCCCACAGATATAATCATGAACATCATATGATCACCAGTATCACTAACAGAAATTCAGTCAAGATCTTTTTCTTCCTGTAATTTGCTTTAAATCTTTTTTACTTCTACCTCCCACCTGTCGCTCTCCATTACTACTTCTTCCTTCAGAGGTGCATTAAAGTGGGTGGGGAAGGATAAATAGGATTAGAAACACAAGTACTGTAAGAATTCCTTGATTTGCTAAAAAAGTAAGCAAAGTGACTAAGGAAAAGAAAGTGGAGCCTGGCTAAGTATAGCACAGGGCTATACAATCCTCTCGTGATTTACAATTACTTTCCCTTCAAATTCTATGGCAGACTGAGCTATTATACTTGCTGTATGGAATTTTGTTTTGTGCAATGGAAAAAACAGTGTCTTAAAAACTTAACCATTTGTCTTGTAGCAAACAGAGCCTCCTCAGTGATGTCGAGTATTCCTCAGATGTACTACACAAAATGCTTAAAATTATAAGACAAATTTTGAGGTATTTTTAACTGATTATTTAAATAATTTGCAATTGTAAAGGTGATCAGAGCAAAATTACTTGGCCTTATAAATCTTATTTCAGAGATAAAAATATGCAGGTTTTCCAATCAGATTCTACTAATGCCCCTACACCCCCATTTAATAACTCCACAAACCTTCAAATGAGAAACAAAATTATTTCTTACAAGTATCATAGTATGACTTTTTTCCAATTTGAGGCCTTCTAATTCATTGTCCTTATTTTTCTTCAAAGGACTATCAAAAATATATGAGCTTTTCAAAATTACTCATTTTAATTAAATAAAGGAAGTTGCTACTTTATTTTACATAGCATGAGATCTGTCTTTGCAAATAAGCTACATAACAGATTAAAGAGAAAGGATAAGTACTGGGATATTTTAAAGAAGTTATCACTTACTTCCGAAGTTTGCCTTCAACCATCCACTTATCTCTTCTTAAATTTGACATATAATCTATATTCTTTTCTATTTCACTGTCAAAGCAAAAAACATTACTTAGGCATAATTTATTGCACAGCATATTCTAAATATGTTTAGTTCCTGAGAAAATATTTCACATCCATTTAAACTATTATGAGTTAAGAATAAACAATATAGTCAATGATGACAAACAAGTACAGTTATCTCATAGAATATTGTCGAAAAAGCTTTCTTTTAAGAATGATAGCTTGTAGCTAACTCTGTTGGTACAGAGGTTCATTCAGAAGTTCAAATCTATTACTGATCATTTTATTAGCTTCACCAGAAACATGCACATGGCAAATTCTTACCTTATAACGCTTTTGCTACAGGCTAATTCATTAACAAGAAAAGCAAGCACAGATGCTTTCTGAGCTGGTGTGTGTGCCTGAAAAGCTTTGGATTTCAAACTCTCTGTAAGTTCAGTTTGCCCACAATGACCTTCCATAAAAATCTGCAGTATTTCAGACACATTGTCTCTGTTGATGCCCACATTCAACAAATGATCCCCGAGAATTGTTTTGGCCTAAAGAAAAAAGTGTGCTTGTAAATAATTGTACTTCAAACACAGTAATTATAGCACATATGTAATATGGCTTTTTGTTATTTGATAGCAAAGAGGAAAAACAAAACAACAAACAAAAAAACAACTCGGCTGCAAAAAAAACAAGCAAACAAAATACAAGCCATAAATCAGAGGTACTACCATCTATTAGCTGGAACCTATTGCTGTTTTATTTTTGCTCACAGAACCAATATATTATTCTTAATTTTTAAACTTCTACTTATATTGAAATATACAGGCTCCTTTTTGAGACTGAAAGATCTTTCTCAAGCAACGTCCTGTCATAACTATGGGATCTTGCACTAGAATAATTGGAAAGGTAAATTTGGAGCTCCTAAACTAATTTTAAGAAAAAATACATTCAAAGAAATCTAGAATAAAATAAAATTTGGGAATTACATGGGGAGGTAGGCAGATGTTTAGACACCAACATTGGGAAATAATATGTTGAAACTAAAGAAAACAAACTTATAAAGTAATACTTGGTGAGAACAGATTTGAAAAGCTACATAATCCTCACCATTATTTAAGTCCAGATCTGAAAGGAGACATTATTGTTAAAGGTTAATAAACACTTGTTTAATGAAACAACAAAATGAGATTTGTTCACATATTATATGCCAAATCTGTATGAAATACAGAATCCTATCTAAATGCTGTGCAATCCCCTCATTACTAACTGAACAATATTGGAGTTCCAGTTGCATTTAGCATCAGCCAATGGACAGAGTAAGATTGGGAGATGTGGGGAAGAATGTAATAAGATTTATACATAGGTCTTAAGACATCATTGATCAAATATCTGATCCTCTAAATGTTGCTGAACATAAAATTCCAACTTTAGTCAATATGATCAATGGTATAGAATGATAGGAACTTCATCTTAGTGCATTCTGAAAAGCATTCAGTTATGTGTACAATCCATAAGATGCAGTTAATATACTACCAACTGAATATTTTAACATTAATAATTATAATATTAAAAGTATTATTGTAAGATCAAGAATAGTTTAAGAGTACTTATTACCTTGTATCCTGTTATTAGTCCTGGATCACAAATTGCAGCCGAGAGCAACCTCACCAGCAAGTCTTGTATTTCTCCCATGCTGTCTCCTATGTTCAACAGCCCTTCTTGTAGAACACTTAAGCTTGGGACATCCAGATTCACATCAAAACCAAGGACTTTGCCAAAGTTGCTGAGGAACTGTACCACCATGAGACAATCTGAAAATGTACTGCCCGAGAGAACCAGGCCTGGAATGCGAGGCAACTCTGGCAAAGGCTGCAAAAGAGAAATAATGCATCTTTTGCACCTTACAACACTGACCTTTGGCAAACTATTTCCAAGAAATGTAGCCAGCAGCCAGAGGTTTGTATGTTTCAAGATGCATAATGAAGACTATCTAGCATGCAAAATAATTGGCTGTATCAGTGTTTCAAATGAGCATTCCAATCAAAATGAATGCTCAGAAATCTAGATGTGCTCATTAGACTTCCTTTCCAAATTCAAAACAGATGAAACAGTTGCTAGAAATTTCTAACCAAGACAGAGTATCAATGCAAATGGTTTGAGAGCGTAATTTTTTGTAGGCATCGTATTTTAGATCAATGAAGTCTTCTCTGGAGGAAAAATGGAAGCCCTCTTTCTTTTGTAATCCACTTATTATGAAAGATTAGATTTCCCTTAAGTTGCTGCCAAATTATTATGTTTAACTTTGGCAGATGGAGGCAATTATTAAACATACCAAGAATAAATATACAAATTTTATTTCGTCAAATTTGACATTCAATCAAATCAAATTTAGCTTTTGGTCTGGCTCCAAAAGCACTCAAAGCCTAAGTGTGATTTTGCAAACCCAAAAAGTTGCACTTTTTTGCCTGAGCCAAACCTGCGGTTTAGAAGGTGCCCATAGCTGTGCTCTTCCAGACTACAGTAAGTCATTTTCTTCATGCTTTGCTTTTTATGCTTTGCTTTACCTAAATATTCAGTTTAATCGTGAAAATTTATTAAAAAAACATATAAGCCACATTCCATTGCCTTGTAAGGAGTCATAAATCTAATAATAATTTTTAAAATACGTTAGCTGAATGTTCTTTCTGGCTATTGTGCATTAATTTCTTACTATCTTAGTTCTTAATAACAAAATTTTAGAACAAGTCTGACTTTTTGTTTGAATAGGAAATTAGACCAGCAATTTCACAAGCTATTTTGGCATGAAGCAAAACCAATATTCCCACCACATTATGTATTTAATGGAAGAACTTTTATATGAAAGGGCAAATAACTAAGCTGCTGGAATAATGCTAAAATGTTTCATTTTCCTAAAAGGTTAATGAAGGAAAATGAACAGTACTATGTCTGGAATATTCTACCAATAGCAATCAAAACTCAATTATTAAAGAGTCATTACCAATTACGCTTAAGATAAAATGTTTTAAGCTTTGTTGTCCATTTCACCAATAGGAAGACTATCTGAAGTCTTAAACAAAACAAAAGCAACCTCCCACTTACCTGTTGAAAGTATGAGCAGAAACCATCAATGGGCTTGACCACATTTCTGTTCAAAGTTTTGTATAAACCTCCAAAAGCCCTCTTTACAACATACTTAGCATACAAAGTGTAATAATGTCTAATACTACAGAGTATATTGCTTCAAAATTGCAAGGTACATTTTGGACTGAAGCCAGATAAAAGATTAAAAATAAACCAATAAGCATTAATTTATGCCCATCACCTCCTATTGGATGGCACCTGAAATCAAATTGATCCAGGCAGATGGGGAAAAGCTTCCATACCTGCTCTGCATCAAGATATGTCAATGCTCAGAGCCACGGGGCTTCAAGAGATAGTGCCACATGCAATCATTTCTTCTTATTTTCCCAGAATACCTCTATTGCAGTTTGTGTTCTGAGTGACTTTGTCTAAAGAAAAAAGTTTTCCTTTTTATTCTATAAGACATACTGTAACTACACTACAGAACTGATTGTCCAAAAAAGCTCCAAGCTAAGAATTTAAGAATTATGTTGGACCACATGAAAAATCATTTCTGTTCCCCAAAGGAGCCAACCACATTACTCTCAGAATTCTCCAAGCAGAGTATAAAGGCAAATGCTTAAAGAGGTATAATGAAAACTAGTGGAGAGAAGTGAACAATTTGTTAAACAACCCAAACATTACAATGTCCACGATTAGTTAAAAAGAACAAAAGCATCCAGCATCCAGTACTTGCTTTAGTTTGGATACTAGTCATCCTGAAATACTAATATTAACAAGCAATTTAAAGTAAAATGGGCATAATTTTAAAGCATAAGGTAAAAAAAAATTGCTACACAATAGGAGAAGAAGGAAGGAGAAGCAGCAAGGAAATCAAAAGTAAATTTACACGATTCTGATTACCTTCTGGTCTGCTAAGCACATATCTTCATTAGGTTTCTTTAGCTCCTTAGCCATTTCTAATTCTAATCTTCGCTGTTCCAGTTTCCGTTGTTTATTTAATCTCTTTTCATCGCGTTTTTCTTGTTTTAACCGTTCTTTCTCCTTAAATAGTACAGGACAGATAAAAAGAATTAAACCCCATATAGTCCACTTATAAAGAACAATTTAAGAATTTGAAAAGCAGTCACTACGTAATCTTAAATCATCACCTCAGCAATTAAAACATTTAGATTAAAGAAAGGGTGAGGCGGGGGAAAAACACCTGAACTTTAAATACACAGAAGACCAAATCTTGCAGGTGAGAAGATGTGCCATAGTATGTGCTGCAGGAAACACCCCTATCAGTTGGTTTTAGAGGCTACTTTCAAGACCATAAATAAATTCTGTATTGCAGTAGAAACAAGGGCTGCACTGCACATAAATGCCCTGAAAACTATTAGGCTTAATTAAAGCAGTTTCTAGAATCAACAGCATCATATATTCACTTAACATTTTTTTCTTTTTAAAAAAGCTATGTGATTGAGAGTGAGAAAACATTTGATTCAGTACCAAATGCAGCTCCTTCAAGGTCAAGACGAATTCTGGAATTCTGACATCTGCTAAAGTTTGATTCCAACTAATAGGAAACTGCAGGGACAGGTATTTATGTAAACACAACTGTACCTCCCATGGCATCTTTTACCAAACAAAAATACTAATGGAGGAGTTCTAATTTCTAATTAGAAGGAATTCTAAAATCCAAGCCACTATTTTCATTCACTTTTTCCTGGATAAAAAAAGTATTATCCTAATACTTGAACAATATGAAGCACATTTCTTTAATTTTATATTTCTTTTATTTTAAATCTGTGGGAATGACCGTGAGAGACAATTGGAAGAGCCGCAGACTAGGCAACTATCTGATGCAGTGAACGAAATCTGAGTCCACAGAAGGAAGAGGATGTGGCAAATGTCTCGGAAGGGACCCTCCCTAGTTTCTTGAACTGTAAAAGTGAGGGGGAAAGGATGTACTTTCAGACTTGCAAGATTCTGTTAATGCAACTCTACAATAAAGTAGAACTAGTAGTTTGGATCTGCTTCTTGTCTGGGCCACCTCACAAGGCTGACAGCAGAGAAAAGGCACCTGAATTGAATGGAAATTAGCTCTGTGCATAAGAAATGATTGCATGTGGCACTACCACTTGAGGCTCCATGGCTCTGAGCACTGACATATCTTGATGCAGAGCAGGTATGGAAGCAAGAGGACTCTCCTGATGATAAGGCCACATGACATTCCCCTAGAACCTCTGCTTAATGATGCTGCAATTTGCAATGCTGACCAAGTCCTGTCTGCCTGCCTGTCTCTGGGTAGCAATAGCAGTTGAGAAAATGTTTAGTGTGAAATAGCATTGAATCTAACCATGGCAAAAAAAGGCACATATAGCACAGGAGATGGTCCTCCACAATGCCTGCTGTTACCCAGTGAAAGCATATTGCAAGCAAACCAAAATATGGTTTCTTTCTTCCCAACACTTGTGTTCTGACAGTAGCATGCTTTCACTTATCTTTTCCATGCCCCTCATTTTTTTTATTCATTTCCAATTTGCAGGGCGAAAGATCGAGCAACAAAAAAACTCTATCTGGTCACATTTCAAGTCTGAGTTTTATGTGGTTGGACACACTATCAATCTGTGATAGTAAGTAGATAGCCTAAATGATCTCATAGCAACAAAGTATTGATAAACAGGTAGTTTATTGGTTTTAATACCTAATAAAATGACCTTTGTTGGAAGATCCCAAATATATTGATTTAAGTTTTAAAATCCACCTAATGAAAACATTAATCCTATGCTTGCCTACTCAGAATAAATAAACCTCACCGATTTCAGTGGGACTTCTTCCCAATTAAATGTACATAGAATTAAATCTAAATTACTTATACAGGTAGTTGTTAATTAATTAATTCTCTCCGCTGGCAGCGTTTAGTAACTGTCTGAAGTTACAACAATGCTGAAAAAATAACTTTATAACCAATCCTTGAATTTATGAGTTATAACATTCCTGTGGTCTGCTTTGCAACCAGTATACATTTACGACTGTCTCAGTGTCCTTGGTCATATAATCACCACCATTTGTGATTTTTGGCTTCCAAGCAGCAAAATCACTGAAGAAGCCAGAAGTAAAATCACAAGTCATAGTCACATGATGTCTCATTGAATGACTGCAGGTGATTTGCTGAACAACCACAACAGAACTGATATTCTAAGTCTGGAGCAGCCGTAAATGATGTTTCACTTGATGACCACAGCACTTAGCAAGAGAGTTTTTGATCCCAATTGTGGGTCATTAACTGAGGGCTACCTCTATTGAGCAACAAACAAAAGGATGCTTTCCCTCTAACAATGTCTTTTACCTATTAACATTTGCTCCCAAAATTGTATGGATATACAATATTTACTCATATATTTCAATTAGAATCTTAAGTTCCCCTACTAATACTAATATAGATGTCTACCCAATCCAAGATGGTGGACGGAGCAGGTGTAGATCACAGAGCTCCAACCATTCCCCAGGGCAGATTGAGGGGCTGGCTTTTTCCTCTTTCCTCCTTCTCTCCTGTTGTGTGATCTTTCTGGCGCAGACGCCGGCTGCCTGGAGCTGAGGAGTGGACTCTGGAGATTGTGTTTTTACACCCACTGCCAGCAGAGAGAATTTCCACTGGGAATTTGCTGACGCATTGGAAGCCTCACGAGGGGCCTCGGGCCCGGCTTAAAGTGGCGGCGGTGGTCCTGGCCCAGTTGTTCTTTGCAGCAAGTTCAGGGAGCAGCGGGGCCTGTGAGACGATGTTTGGGACGGTGCCGGCAGCCAAGGTTTGATGAGAGTGCCCAGCTGAACCAGCAGAGTGAGGCAGCGGAGTGAGGCAGCAGTGAGAACAGCGAGGCTGCTGTGGGGCTGCATTATAACTTATGTTTGGGTCTGGTCTCAGAGAACGTGGTTGGCTGGATTGAGCTGTGGGCTGTGGGCCTTTGCTTGGTCGGGATCAGCTGTTCGGCAGCCGGACCATTAGGGTTCGGTTTGGAGCACTTGGTCTCGGCCTGCGATGGTGGTGGCCTTGATAGCTGATCCAGCAACTCTGAGCGCCGAGGCCCCTACAGGCAGCCTGGAACTCTATGGCTCGGCGGACCGGAAGACAGCGCGAGGCTCGGAGGACATTGCCGATGGGGAACCAGTGGAGAGGGAGGACAATTTGGACTGGGTTGGCAAGCCCAGCTGCAATAGGAGGAACTGCAGGCCAGGGTTGGTTCGGGGCTGGCACCTGGGTGTGAACCGAGGCCAGCTGAGTGGCTGAGTTGACGGTTGCCCTTGCCCAGAGTGAGAGCTGGGCAAGGGGTGTGGATGGGTGTCCTCCCTCTGGCCGTCAGTATGAGAGTTGGTCTAGGGGGAGGGCAGTGTGTGGTTGGGGGAGGGTGTGAGGCAGGGGCCCTTATGCTGAGAGTTTGCTATAGTGCTGGGGTCCTCTGCCATTGCCCCTCCCTGGTTGTCTGGGAGTGAGAGTTTTTTTTGTTTGTTTGTTGAGGGGACGTAGAGCCCATGCCCGGGAGCAAGAGAGGTATTGGGGTGGACAGTATTTCTTGTTTGGGGGTTCTAGGGCAGGAGATGATATCCAGGTAGTTATGGGTAGGGGGTGCTACGGGAGCAGGAGGGCAGGCCGTTACAGGAGAAGACTCCCCCGATGTTTAGTGTCAGTGGTGTGTTCTGGCCCTCCTCGCTCACGCCCAGACCCTGGCCAGCATGCCCTTGGCAGCCCTGGGGTCCGGCTGCTGCTGC
>JANHZU010003251.1:136134-146445 GCA_032468055.1 Acrochordus granulatus
AGATATTGAAGTTGAAGCTCAAGTACTTTGGCCACATAATGTGCAGAGAGGACTCATTGGAAAAGACTGTGATGCTGAGAAAGATTGAAGGGAAAAGGAAAAGGGGACGGCAGAGGATGAGATGGATAGTAGCATAGTCAGTGTAATGGGCATGGGCTTGGGAAGACTCCAGGAGGCAGTGCAGGACAGGCAGGCCTGGCGTACTGCCGTCCATGGGGTTGTGAAAAGTCGGACACAACTGTGCAACTGAACAACAACAAGTACAGGCTATCCATGATGACTTGGAGTTAAAAGCCATTATATTCAGTAGAATGTATTTAGTATATAATACATTCCCAATAATATATTCCCATGTAAGCATAAACAGAGGTTTCTTCATTCTTATTAAAACTTTGATTCTCTGCTTCTGTCTCTCCTCCTCATTTAGGTTTCTCTATTACTCTAATTAGTTATACTATTTTATCATAATTTTCCATCATAAAGATATTACAATACTCTTTCTATAATAAAGGAAAAATGAACTCGAATCCATAAGCTTAATCATGGCCTGCCAGAACAGCTTTTCCAGCCTGCAGGGTCTCAAAGGGAAAGTGATGGAGTAGTAAAAATTGCTCCTTGATGGAATCCAACAGTACTGTTCTTTATACACATTTTAGACCTGATCCTTTTCTAAATCTATGTACTAAAGATACTGCAAGTAACAAGTTACATCCGCTACAGACAAATTTCTCCACCCTAAGAGTGTATCAAACTTCATGGCCTCATGCGAATGACCACAAGTAGCATATATACACAAAGGTCGTAACCTAGGGAAAGGATGGTTTTTATATACGGATTTCCCCTTACAATCTAAAGCAACTATGTCTTATGTCAGGATTTACCATTTTTTTCATTGTTTTTACCTTGTCTTTAATCTTGACAGCTCTTGCACCCAGAACCTGGTTTTTATTTTGTTCTTGGTTACATTTGCGGCCTCCTCCTACTGAGGTTATAACTTTTGCCTGTCCTGCAGAACTTGCACTGGTGGTAGATAACACAGAGGTGTTGATGCCTGATACTGAAGTGGTACTATTCCCATTTACAGATCCATTAACACCTTGAAAAACAAAGGTTATAATTATTTTATCTTTTTAGTTACAGTCACATAATCAATAAGATACACGTTGAAAGAACTTTAAATATTTGTCTATTAGAAATAGAAAGCTATGTAATAATTTTCTTTTTAAAAAAGCACAGCGAAACAAACAATTTTGTTTAAATTGATTATTTTAAAAAATACAAAGAAAAAAAAGGAAGTTATGTACATTTCCACAATGATCAGAACATTTTTCCAATGTATTAATCTTACTCATTCAAGAGAAACAGCAAAAATGATATATATCTTTTTGTAAAGGCTGGGAAAGGCATGAGACACCCAATAAGAGGGGCAGGAGAAAGAGAGAGCTTTAAGTGGGGTTGGAGAAAGATTACATAGTTCTAAGATAGAGGTAAGTGTGAGAAAAAAAGTTCAGAATAATTCTCTCTTGATTTTGCTTAGCATTTAGTGGAACAGAAATGGGCTTTGAAGATTTCTGTTCTTTTACTTTCCTACAATAAAGAGCATTCTTGGAATCCCTGCTATGCCTGTTTCTTGACTTGGCCTACATTGAAAGAAGGCAAAAATCATCCATAAGCAACATATTAACAATTGAATGTCTGAAATTGGGATTCTAAAGATGACTTAAAAGAAAGAGAACCATGCAAAACTTTACGGTATTGTGATTATCAGTGTCAAGACATATGAATGTGAAGCCAAAGAGGACAATTTTTCTTCTAAAAATTATATGAAAGTGTCTTATGGAGAGTATTATCTCTTTCCATGAGTAAAGGTTTCCCCTGCTAGTCGTGTCCATCTTTAGGGGTGGTGCTCCTTTCTGTTTCATAGCCGAAGAGCCGTGTTGTCCAAAGATGTTTCTGTGGTCATATGACCAGCATGATTATATGCCAAGGCATATGGAATGGTATTACCTTCCCACTGAAGGTGGTATCTATTTATCTACTTGCATTTTTACACACTTTCAAACTGCTAGTTTGGCAGGAGCTCACCCCAATGAGCTCACCCCATTACGCGGCACCTGGCTTTTGAACTCGGGCTGCTGACCTTTCAGCTGACTAGCCCAGTGTTTTAACTACTTGGCCACTGTGCCCCCATGAGTAGTTACTTCCTTTCCATAAGTATTTTCCATGAGTAGCTACTCGCAAATTCTCAGACGAGTTTTGCCCATTAAACCAGATCATTATTTAGCTAGAGACATTGAAAATCAAGTGTTAAGACTTTACATACTTAGATTACTACTGTTTTATTATCTATGGATGATAGATAAGATTAGCTATCTGCCATTTCATATCTGTATTAATTAAACATGTTGGCTGAATGTATGCTGTACTAGTTGGTGAAGACTATGATTTGTAATGGGAGTAGAACCAACTAAGAACTGGACAGAGTCAGGCCAAATATTCAATAGCTTAAATTTAATATAAAAGTAAGCTGAAATTATTGTTATTTTAATTAAATAAACACTGAAGATAGGTTTACATTTAGTCAGTTAATGCAGTTAATATTCTCCCTCTATTTAATACAAAAATTAAAACAATAAATATCATACTAAAATGTAATTCAGTTTTGAAGGTTGACATCTCTAATACAGTGATAGAAAGTCTGCAAATTTCAAGGAAGTGAACCTCAAGATAATATATGTTGTATTCTAGTGCATCAAACATACATAGGAATTTCTAGAATTAATTCAGTCTAGAGTTTTGTGGTAACTAGAAGAGTAACAAATATAAATCAAGTAGATTCTAGCCCACTTCCATCTAATCAAATGAACTGCGATCAACAAAAACTTATGTGATAATAAATGAACAATTTCTTTACACTACCACAAGACTCAGTGTTGTATTTTCTGCGAAACATTAACATGGCCTCCCACTGGGCAGTAGTTAATTAAATATAGTTTTCTCTTCTAGCATTACCTCTATAGGCAGATCATGATCACTACAAATTCCAAAACTGAAATATTCAATTTAGCACAATTTAAAAATTGATACCACATACAAATAGCATACTATTTATTGCAAGCCAAACTCCAGTTAGTGCAAGGCTAGCACACAAGTCATTGGGGCTAATGTTTGTGCAGTTATCACTGAGGTTTTAGATGCTAATTGTTGTGTGTGCAAATTGGAAAAAAGGAAGATTCCATTCAAGCAGAGCTTCATTTTGAAAAACAACAGCAGAATATAGAAGATAGCTGGTATGCTTTGAATATGCATTTATCTTCTGGCTTGGCCTTTGTTCATTTGAAGATCGATCATGAATATTAGATCTATTTATCTGGAATGATATTTAGATTTGTTTTGTTTTGCTTTCTGTAAGTACTCTGGGACTTTGCTAATGTAAGTTTTAAATATATTCTTTTAAAATTTTACTGTTATATTCAGTAATAAACATATAAAATTGCCTATTTCCATTGAACTAGAACCAAATTACCCTATTTTCCATAGAAATATCACTTTGAATACTGCAAATTCGAATAATATAACTGAGCTAATCGAGACTAACTGCATATATTAGTTCATAAGCATACAATTTTTATATGTAAACAGGACAGATTATTCTCCTTTTCCAAGAAGGAAGAAAATCCTTCTTTCACTTTCACATTTGCAGATATATTTACAATATTCATAACATAATTATTATTGCATTCTTCTGACCTGAAATTTATTTCCAAGATATGATCAAACTTTGAATACTAAAATTCCCATTGTTGTAGTCAATATATTTGAGTACAACGATGGGAATTTTAGAATTCAAAGTTTGAATATATTTGCATATATTTGAGCTGAATCAGAAATCCAAGCAAAATATAACATATATTTCTATACACACACGTTACCTCTCCAGTCCCAGAGAAGATGCTGTTGGTATATATCATTCAGAACTTACTTTTCTCCAAACTGCCTCGTGCACTTTTTCCTGGGGTCCTTGCATGGAATGCAGTAGAGTCATGATTTTGAGCAGGAGGTGCAAACAGAGGAGAAATTCCAAGTAGTGGTGGGAAAAATGTAGTGCCAGTACGTGAGTGCACATCTGCATTACGCCACCATTCTGTACATTCAGTGCAAAAAAATAAATAAATGAAAATGTTACATTACTTATTCTGCTTTTGCACTTTGTGTTTTTTGTGATTACGTATTCATATACAAATCTTAAAGCTGATATAAGTTAATACTGTTAAGTATTAAAACTCTTGCATTTAAAATCTATATGAGACTATATCCTTCTTCAGTGTTTTAAAGTTTAAATATACCCATTAATTTCCTACTATTAACTTTGTATCTTTAAACTTAATTTGCACATATCTTTCATCAATCAAATGCTGTCTACCATTTTGAAATACTTTAAATCTGAGGCACAATATCCTGCAAATAAAACAAAAAAATGGGATTATTACAATTGCATACAACATCTACTAAGCTTAGAACAAAAAAGATGAAACAGAATTAGCAACAAGATTGGCCTCAAATTGCAAAAGGCAGAAATGATTGGCTGCAAACAGTGTCTCAAAGAGGAGAGATTTGTGTAGGAATTGACATCTGAAGGTTTCCAAATCTTTTTTAAAAGATTTTAAATCTTTCCAAATCTTTTTTAAAAGATTTCCTATCAGTAGGAAGAGTAAGAATTTAGGTTTTGTTTCAAGCACTAAAAGATATTGGAATGATACTGATAAGCAACTGAGTTCTTTCAATATACACAGAGCCATATTGATACCTAGGTATTTTGAAGAACTACACAACAATATGATGGGGGCAATGATTCAAACTCCAGTGATGCTAAGCTTGTAAGGATCATGACTGAACACAAGTAAATACAGTTTCAGTTTATACTGCAGATAAGCTCTTCATCTCCATCCAACCTGGATGTTTTGATGAAGTAAAAAAATGGATGCTGCTAGCATCCCAACTGGTCCTTTTGTTCTTGATATTACTGTATTCTGCAAGTACAAACTGAGGATTTGAAACAAGCCAGGGAAGTTGAGCTAGACTGGGATTGTGAATGTCAGTGCTTTAAAGAAGCACCTTTAAAAAGATGGCAGTGAAATTCCTTTTGAAAAAGAATCAAGCTCTAATACTTTTATCAAAGACTATTAATGCCCATTTTGTAGTTCTGAATATTGAAAAAGGCACTTCCACTTATCACAGGGAGAACTGGCAAAGCTTCAAAGGAGGAAGAGCTATACCATTCAGAGTAAGGATATACTCAGGTTCATGTATAACAGATGGTATTTTAGCTCATATTATGTATTCTCCTGTGTACAGTGAGGTTTATTATATTTCAGATGCCAAATGTGGGTCACAGAATGTGTGCCTTAAGAGCTGAAACAAAACTGCACAATATTATAATCTTTACTATATATGGCAAGAGCAACCACCGATATAAATCAATAACATCAGATGACTCTCAGATGAGGTAAGATGGCCCTTTTACTCCTTTCACTAATTAGCTAATCAGTATTGCCAAAGTCAAATCACAACCCACTGATTAAACCAAAAGACCTTTCCCTACATAAATTTATCTTATGAGTATAGCCCACTCCCTGGATTCCACTTGCTGCTTATGTTCTAAGTGCAAATGATCTGAAGATAATTTCTGCATCTTAATGAAAATTGGCAATACTACTTAAACTTTGGATCCCAAAGGCAATTTCTTATAATATTCCTGAAATATGAAAATCTGTGAAAATACCATTTGTTGACTTCATCATAGCACAGAACAGATCTTTATGGGTTGATCAATTTCATAAATTTAATGTTCATGTTCCCCTCCCCCTCTACATTGTTACAAACTGTATGGAGATAAACTATATAATGAGCCTACCCACACACTACAGTTTTTAAACCTCCTTCTTGGATCTCGAATGAATTGCACAAATTGCCTGACATGGAACTAAGAATTAAACTTCACTGTAATCCCAAAATAGCGGCTTAGAAAATTATTATTCCTTAGTAACTAAAGCCAGCAATAAAGAGCATGTTTACATTTTTAAAAGCATCAAGAGAATACTATGCAAGATAAATACATTATAAAAATCTAAATAAAATCATAAGAATTGGTATTAGGGAACCTATAATAAGCAAGTCAGAAAATCATACATCTCAAACTGACATAAGTTATAAAATACTGAAATGTATAAACACTACATTAAATTAAACAGTTGTGTTTTTCTGGAAAGAGAAAACACTATGCTATAGCCTGAATTTCCTTTCTGGGTGTCATGGAATTGCACACAGTGATTTTCCTAAAATGACAGCAGCTTTTGATCAAATTGACTACAAAAAATGAAAATAATGTAAAGCAGAGCGTTCTAAGTTGTGGTCCAATAGTAGCTACTAAGCACTGTTCATTAGCACATCTTGAACACAGAATTTGGAACAAGTTAATAGATGAATGGGATAACTTCCATTAAGGCTATTCAAATCCTCAAGGGTGCTTTGGAGAACATGGGAGTGAAGCGGCAGTGTGTGCACATGCCTGCAGAAATGCTGAGAGCATCTTCCAAAGCAGCAATTCAAGAGGCAAAAGACATAGATATTTTAACAATCTGGAAAAAGGCACTTTGTCTGTCTTCCCCTGTATTTCAAAGCCTCTCTTATCAACACAGCCATCATCTGTCTCAACTGCCAGGATTAAAGAAAATGCACACAGGGCAGTGCACTAAAAATACTGAGAGAACATCTGAGGCGGATAACAACATGATCTCATTCCCTTGCCATCGAGTATGCTTTCTAGAAGGAAAAGGAGAAAAACATGAGAAGCTATTGCTTTTAAAAGAGACTTAGGAAAATATTTAGGTGATGTCATTCAAATCTTTGATATAATCCTACTTTAAAGTCATTTCCCTCTCCTGCAGGAGGGCTTCCTAAAGCGCATTACATCAAGTTCATCAATGAGCTAAGACAGAATTTTTTTGCCAACAGAAAGCAATCTGCCATCCTTATGCCACTGTGAAACTAGAATCCAGCCACCCTAGGCAAGTTCATGGAATTAATTTGCACCTAATTTATGTCAATGCTTTTGAACATAAATATCAAACTATCACCCATCATGAAAGAAGGGCTGTTTAAAAAAAACTTTAAAAAGAAGAGGTGGTTTATGGTAATAAAATACCTGTTATTAGGCAGAAAACTGGTTTTGTAACATGGACCATTATTTTGAAAACTCAAGCATGTCAATAAAATTAAAGAAAAATAGGGGAATATTAAATATCATGTGAAAGTACTCACTAATATAGTTTAGAAGTATAAATGAAAATGTGAAGAAGATGGGAGTCTTTAGTTGAACCTACCATTTGTTAGAGTGAGAAATCAGATTTTGGGTACAATGAAATCCATACATTCTGCGTATATAGGGGAGCGGACATTTCCTCACTACTGCAGCTCCTCACAAACAGTATTTTGCACCTTCACCATGTTTACTCTGACATGATATCTTTCAGTTTACATTAAAGTTCTCAAGCTATTTCTGCATCAAAGGAATAAGAAATAGATATCCCACTTACTCATGGTGCTATTTTCTCATAAACAACAAAAGCACACATTAATTTTCATGACTAGCCAAGAGCCATTAAACTGATACTTTGGAAAGAGGGCCAACCTAAATCAGAGAAGCATATGGGAATTTCATACCAGTAATAGATGGTGCCAGTATATTTTCACAAGCTCATCCAGCCATTATGGCATTACAATTGCTTCTGGGGGCAGCCGAGTGGAGATCATAGCACCTCTTTCACAAACTTGAACTAAATGCTCACCAAATTATAATTAAGACAACCTTCACTGACAGTTGAAGTTATTTTGAAGCCTTGTGAAAGTGGAAAATGACCACTTTTCTCCCTTCGTCATAGTAGTAGATTGAGAAAGGGATTAAGACATAGTTTGGGGAATGAAGACGTGGCTTTTTAAAGAAGCACATGAACAACATATGGAACTTCCATAGACTACTTTCAACACATAAGCTATAGAGTCTCTGTGCCTAGATTGAGATGCCTCTTAAACTGGTATTACACCAGACAGAAAAATAGTCAGTTTAAATTAATTTTTATTCTGGTCATCAACAAAATGTGCTTTATAGTTCATTTCTATATAGCTAAATAATGTATTAAATATGTACACAAGTTACCCTTCAGTTTTTAATTTATGCAAGTGTAATTATACAAATACAGAAGCCTTAAACTTTATTTCCCACTTGATTTGCATACTATACTCTTAAAACCAAGTTACAACAGGAAAGTATCTAAGATTATGGTAAAATATATTTTAAAAACAGATTACTCAGAAAAAGTTTTGTTATCCAAATTTTAGACACATTAAACTCAAATACATGGCCATCAATCCGCATGCTCTAATTAGTCACATAGAAATAAGTAGGACTGTCATGATAAATCTTAAGGTTTACTGAGATATCATTGAGTTTAACGGAACTTATTTGGTCCAAAACAATTGTGCACAACTGCAAGCTTTTTTTCTTTTGTTTTTTAAAATAAGATTCTCAATCTCTTAATTATAATCTGAAAGATGCAAACATGCCCATCTTTGAGAGTAAAAAGTAAAGTAAAGCTGTACTATCATAATCACCAATTATAATAATCCAATGGCATTTACTCCCAAGCAAGTTGTATAAAATTGCAGGCTTGCACAGTGCAAGTATGCACATGCTTATACAGAAATAGGTTTTCAACATGACTTATTTTATGATGTGTACCTAAAACTGGAGCCTTACAAAATAATCATACATGCAATTACTGGAAAATAAGCATTTTTAACATTTAAATGACTAGGTCTTTTTTCAAAATAATGTGCCAAACTCAATTCATGTTCAGCTAGAACAGCTTAATTCTAAGCACTTGGAGGCTAATCAGCTATTTCCCATTCCACAAAAATTCAGACAAATTATTTTTCACAGGATATGGTTGAGAAACATTTAAACCAAATGTATGGAACTGAACAGGAACTTAGCAGGTAGTAAGTGGGGCCAATATACGATACATGTAACATCACTACTGAGCTGCATTGGCTACCAGCATGCTTCCAAGTGCAAGTCAAATTGCTGGTTGTTACCTTTAAAACCCATCATGGCTTGGGGGGGTGGGTTATTTGAGGGACTACCTTTTTCCAAAATTCTCTACACATCCAACATGATTTAGCAGATTGGGCTTGCTGCAGATCCTATTAGCCAAACAGCATTGGCTGGCAGGGACTAGAAGATGGACCTTTTTGGCAGCATCCTCTGCTCTATGGAATATCCTCCCCTCAGAGATTAGAGTGGCCCCAACCCTGTTAGCCTTTCATAAACCCTGAATGTGTTCTTGAGCCTAGGACACTGAACGCATCAAGGGCCATTTCCTGGCTTTATTGCTAACTTGCCAAGTATCTCAGCTGCTATGTATATTTATTAATTTTTATTTATTTTGAGGGGCACAGTGGCCTAGTGGTTAACATGCTGGGCTTGTTGGCTGGAAGGTCAGTACCTCAGCAGTGTGAGACTCAGGCACCATGTAACAGGGTGAGCTCCTGTTATTCGCCCCAGCTTCTGCCAACCTAGCAGTTTGAACATCACTGGACAATGACTGACTCTTCAGCTATGAAATGGAGATGAGCACAACTCCATAGAGTCAGACACAAGTGAAAGGGGAAACTTCTATATTTTAGTTTATTAAACATGTTATTACCATTTTAAAATATTTTATTGTTTTAAGTGTATTTTTTTTTAAACTGTAGGCCGCCCAGAGTCATTGACTGAGACAGAGGGCTATAGAAATTGAAAAAATAAATAAAGCTTGTGTTCATTTTTTTAAAAAAAATCTGCCTGGAAATGTCTTGATTTGGAGTGTTGATAATATTTTTCTGATTAGTGCTAAAGCAGACAATAATGCACTAGATAATTTTTGTTACAAGTAGATTGGAAACATAAACAACAGGAAAAGTTGAGAATAAAGCAAAAACAACCTAGGACCAGCCAGCATGCACTACTATTTCTCTTTGTACCCATGCAGCACAACTGCCTTATATTTAGTCAGCTGTAAGCCTCCCTGAATTCAAGGGGGTTATTTTCAGATCAAGGTATATATATAATATTAAGGATGTTCCTGATGTTGTAGAATCTGGATCTTACTGAAAACAGCTGAACTTTTATCTTTGCTATGCAATCGCAACAAAGTTTAAAAAACAGGCATCTGGACTGGATTTTTCTCAAGTCGAAGACGTTTCGCCTTTAAT